>RJWH01000613.1:0-294103 GCA_004363575.1 Solenodon paradoxus
GGGGGTTATCTCTGGCACCGTGGGGTTATCTCTGGCACTCGGGTTATCTCGGGCACTGTGGGGTTATCTCGGGCACTGTGGGGTTATCTCTGGCATTGTGGGTTATTGGGCATTTCCGGCACTGGGAGAGTTGAAGCAGCATGTGTTTGAGGCAGGACATTTAGAGCAGGGCTTATAAAGACACCAAATGCAGTTTTTGTGTAAAGTGCCAACCTTTCTTGCACCAGCCCTGGCCATTTGTATGAAGTCCCACCGACGGACTACATGCCATTGCTGTGTGATCATTGATCTGCATCCCATAGTGCTTAATTGCTGGCTTGGCTGTTCTGCTCCTGCTGGGATTGCTCCGCCTCCTCCTCTCCTCTTAGTCACCAACATGGAACCCTGCCTGTCCTGTTTTTACCATCCCAATGTTCTTGTCTGGTCTCAAGGAAATATCGTTACCTGTGCCTCGGGGAGGTTCAGGGAACACCTGCAGGGAACAGGGAGGCGAGAAAAAGGAACAGTAGCCAGAAAAGGTGTGCCAGCAAACCAGTGTGGGCACCTGCAGCTTAATTCTCCTGAGCAAGGTCTGGCAGACCATGCAGGCCACAGAAGTATCCCACGTGTGGGGCAAGCAGCTCCCAGGGAGCTATTCCTGGCGCTTCCTGTCTGCCTGCAGGCGGGCACGGCAGGCTTCGGCTGCTTTGGAAAACAAAAGTCTAAGCCTAGTTGTAGACCCTGCTGCTTGTTCTAAGCAAACTTCAGGAACCTGGCCAGAGAAACTTGGGCAGACACTGACAGGATCGCTCCAGGAGGGAAAGAAAAGGAAGAAAAACACCAGCGAGTGTCCACATTCATTCTGCATCTTCAGTTTGGTGTCATTGACAGGCATGTCCCTTCATAGATTTGTCATCAGAATAGCGAAGTTACTTTAAGTACAATGGTTAACGTATGTCTTTCCTGCAAAACGAGCATCTTCGTGAGAAGGTTGCCTTCCTGTTCTTGTATGTTCTCATAGATATACACTGTTCTCCAAATGAGTCAGTCAGCGAATGAATCGTGACGGTTTCTTTCATAGGCTATATTTTCTACTCTCCTTAGGAAGCCGACATAATTATCTCCAATTGTGGACAGGGAAACAGGACCAAACTTTCCTTGAGATAGTGTTGCTAGGATTTTCAAATCCAGTCAAACTTCTAAACCCAGACTCGTCCAGCTTATCTGACAAAGGAGAAATGTCAATATGCAAAGATCTTCCCACTCATATAGACCTTTCTGTAATTCAACAAATTCCATCACAAAGCCCCCATACTACCTAGTTCCTCACCCTTCACACCTCTGTCCTTCTCCAGTTTCCTCCTGATTCAGCATATGTCAGCATCAAGTCTCTTCTAACTGCCTGAAACTTATCCTGGAAAAGGAGACTGTTTTGTTTATTTAAATCTTTAGGCAAGTTTAAAAATGGCTCAATGTTTCAGAAACAAATGACTGCCTTGCCTTCATAGGATTTTACAGATGCTTAAGAATTTGTGACACTATCACCTTTTTCTTCTTCATTGTTCAAGCCTGGTCAAGATTCAATGGACAGGGGAGATCCTAGCGTTGTGCTGGTAAAAGTCTCACAACCATCTTTCTATGAAATAACCAACAAACCGACCTTGTTGTAGCCTTTGCAAAGCCCTCTTTGTAAACACTCTCATTTTGACCCAAACTCTCAACAAGGAATCACTGCAGGTGAATGTGATAGATGGGCAGTCACATGTCATTATATGGTATCGATACCTTGTGAATACAATCAATATAAATAGCACATCAATAACACACACGAATGATAGTAAAATAGAAAATAGAAAGAAAGAAATTTTGAGTGTGTATTACTCTTGTGTTTGACACCATTTATATAATCATGAGTTTATTTATTTAACTTTTAATAACAGCAGCGTCTAACCAACTGGCACACACAATTCTTGTAAGTTTAACCATCATCTCTATAATCTGTTTCAAGGCCAATTCAACACACCATTTTGGAGACTCTTGAAAAGGTCCTTTCTTTTGTAGACTCTCACTGAGACCTTTATCTTAAGTACAAAAAAAGGAGCTCGTCAGGTAAAATTAGTCAATTATCTGTGGTTCAAGTTTCTCTCTGGACGTCTGGAGCATGAACCAACTATCTTCTTGAAGATATCAGAATCGAGATCCTTTAGGGGTAACATTATGTTTGCCCTGCCCTCATCCCTAGTCAACTCTCTGCCCTTTGCTGCCCTTTGCTGAGTCTAGAGGTTGACCTTTGAGGGCCTCTTTGTTCAAGTTTCTTTGATCTCTTATTCTGGCTGAGTTCAGCCAGGAGGCACTGGCAGATGGGAAGGCAGAAGAAGAGAGAAAATTGGGTCTATACCTACACCCACTCTCTCCCTGCCTCCCTGTTCTGATGTTAGCCTTGTAGGACCCATCTTAGGCAGCTCTCATTGTTCTCATGGGACCATTCCTCATTCTCTCCTCTTGCCTTTTACCTGTTGCTGTTCTCTGGATGTCTCACCAATCTACAGTCCACACCTTTTATTAACGGTCCTTCCATTAAATTATTTCTAGCTAATCACCTTTGAGTGTGTCTTATATGATACTGACGTCCTAAATGATATACCAAATGCGTCTATCCAGTAATATATTCAGCCACACTGGTCTATAGTAAATCTAATTGTATGAGAAAGCACATGGTATTATCATTATGCTCACACAGTTTCATTCAGGAGATCCTGAATATCATTGTCTCTGCACAGATACCAGCCATAGAAAAGAAGAGGACAGAGACAATTACCTCTCCCAGTATAGGGATTCCTGAACTCCCACGTTACTCAGGTGGATATGGCATCAGGTCTCTGAATGATGACTCATATGTTGCTCTGAAAGCCGGGTCTCCACTCTAATGTCAGATACAGACTGTTCTGTGGGACCTGTAGTGAAACCTGACACATGCTCTGGTCCTGTTAAAGTCGTCCCTACCCTGTTCATCTGGCACCACAATTCTCTGAAGTCTGGGTCCATGTCTTGTTTATATACACAACTTCTCTGGCGTGACATCCTTTCTGGCTTGATATCCCAGCCACGTGATGTATTCAGTTTTCAGAACTTCCTGGAGTCCTAGATCATTAGACTAATCTGAATTAAGTGTGTATCATGCACCAGACTCTGTGCTAAGCAGGTGGAAATATGTTCTCTTCTACCTTAGACACAATCCAAGGAGTTGTTGCCATCATGATTCTACTTCTTCAATCTTTCACCGAACTCTTGTGCAGGTTATTTATCTGTTTACACTCAGGTACAATCCCTACCCTTGTCTCCAGCTGCTCTGTATTACATGAAACTACATGTCCACCTTCTCTTGATGGCTGGCTTCTGACTGGGCTCCCCTCCTGGAGGGGCTTGACAGGAGACTGAAGTGCAGGAAATGCTGAGATATGGTTCTTCTCTTCCCATCTGGGGTATCACTTCGGCAGCAGCTGTGCTACTATTAAGGCTTCACCTCCCAATTTATAGCCTGTCTCTCAAGGGCCCCTTCAGACCTGCATAGCTAAGCTTCCAAGGGCCTCCTGGGTTCCTTCAGAACTGCTTCTTTCCTTTGTCCTTCTAGCCCCAGATGAAGCAGTGACTTTCTGTGGGTGCTAATCTTTGGATTGCCTCATCTCCTCTTTGCTTATTTTAGCTCTTCTTAGATTTGGAACAAATCCCCTACATTAAATTCTGTTTATTGAAAGGACTGGTGTGACTTTCTTTCTTGGCTTCACCTTGACTGATATGCTTCTCTATCCCTTGTCCTCTCCGATTACACCTCTATGACTTTTTCTTTCTCTTCCCTCTCCCTCCCTCTTTGTGTGTGTGTGTGTGTGTGTGTGTGTGTGTGTTTAGTGAATGCAGTAGTGGTTGGGTTCACCATCTCTGGCATAATCCACATACACCTCAAGGACCCAGGTTTGCATCCTAGGTCCAGGTGGAACTACCAAGAGAAACAACTAAATAAAAATAACATCCTTCTTCGGCCTCTGTCCTCATGCCTGATACCTTCTCGCCTTCATTCCTGCCTGCACCTTTCCTTTAAACAACAACAGCAAAAACAAAAAAATCCTCTACAGTATCTATTTCCTTTATAGCATCAAATAATAATCATTAGCAACAATTTATTCCAACTAGCTATAATAATAACTGCCTTTTCCTTGCTTATAGCCTGTACACTTTGTGAAGGGAGACATTCTGCATATGTATTCTTTGTTGTATTTCTAGCTCTCCAACACATGACTGGCTCGTGGACTCTCATGTTCAGTAAATGAATTAAAAGAGAATGCATCTTTAATTGGACATGTGAAGACACTCATGCTTAGAGAGATGAATTAATTTTTCAACTTCGTTATGTGTTACCAACCAGTCTAGGGCTCTGCAGTCGTCACGCTGACTGCTTTGTTTTGGAGTTTGGAATTGTGACCCAGGACAGCAGACCCTTTCTCTCCTCCTAGACCACCTACTCTATTATTCCTATTTTCCCAGCAGGTGGTTGTCTGCTTTCACCAAAGCCTGCTGTTCATGTGCAAGGCTTTGAGCCCGGCTTCCACAGCATCCTGAGCTCTACTTCCAATCTCTCTTCATTCCATGATTCCGCAGTTCGTTTTATTCTGCATTCGAGCCCTGCCCCTGTGAAACTGGATTCCAAGATTTCTCAACAATGCATAGCGCCTCATGGCGCTGAGAGAGTCAGATGAAGACCAAAACAGAAGTTCCCACAAATGTTTAGTTATCAGAATCTCCAAAAGATATTTAAAAAACAGACTCCCAGGTCTAATCCCAGACCTCCATGTGAGGGGGTTCTATTTTTCAGAGTGTCCCTAGCCTTCTGCGAGCCAGCTGACTTTAGAACAACTCTCCTTGCTGCTACAACAGAAGCAATGGGAGGAAAATCACTGGATGCAGTTGGAAATTAAAATAAAGCAAATAAAAAAAGAGAAAAACAAAACAAAACAATTTTAGTTGAATACTGGGAATAGGGCTCCTGGTTCTCAAATATTGTGAATCTCTGGAACAGACGGTAGGGACGGCCTGTGCCTGACTGTTGACTGTCCGTGTCCTGGGACTGTTTCCTGTGCCTGGTGTCCACTCCTGCTGCCTCAGCACTCCATGTGGCAGAGGCCTGACCGTAGCCAAGCAACTCTAGAGTCTGGTCTCGGCAACCTGCTAAGGTTGCCAGATATATAGACGATCCAGCTAAATTTGAATTTCAGATCGACAACTAATAAGACACACACATTTTTGTATATACGGGCATAGATATAGTCTATATATGTATATATACACACACATGCTCTATATAGGTATATACATATATTCATATGCTATACACCATTACTAAATACATATCCACATATACTGTGTACATAGTATATAGATATACTGTAGAATATACTATGTAGTAATAGTGTAGTTTACAGTATAATAATGCATAGTATATTAGACTATATAATATATATACCAATTGCATAGTTTTAGTGTATATGCATAATCTATGTAATTATATATGTTTGTATAATTTTTATCTAAAATTTAAATTTCACTGGACCACCTGCAGTTTTGATTGCTACACCTGGCAAATCTATGCTTGCGGTTGTCACACATCTGGGAGACTGAAGCCATGACCAAGACCTTGTTCCCTGCTAAGAGGCTATTTTGAACTTCTGTTTCTGTGAGTCACCGTGGCTCCAGTTAGAGGAAAGGGTCCCCTCTAACGTGCAGGCCGTCTGTGGGCTCAGTACCCAGCAATGCCTGTCAGAACACATTCACTGTGTGTCTTTGATCATCTCTCTAGGTCTCAAGTCCACCCCCAAGAGCATGATGGTAAGTGTGTCACATGCTGCTCCAGGTGTTGGGGATGTTGAAGTGAGAAAAAAAATAAGAAATTTATGCCGTGGAGAAAACGAGGAAAGGGGGTGGTAGGATGTGCCCCTGGGGAGGTAACAGGCTGCAATTAAAAAAATGTTACTATGAGAAGATCTCATTGGAAAGGTGACATTTCAACAATTTAAATTTCTTTCTTTGTCTATTTTTAAGGAAGGAAGGAAGCAGGCAGGAATGAAAGCGAGTAGGCAGGCAAGCAGGAAGAGAGGGGAGGAAGAAGCTCTTTACTTTTATTCAGTTGTTCACATTGGTTGTTTCCCTGGGCCTGGGTCTCGAACCTGGGTTCTTAGTCTGAAGGTGAACCACGCGGGCTGGCAACCTAATTGCTGAACCATCAGGGCAAGCCAAAGCCATAATTTGCAGGAGAGCTGCTTTTAGGATTTTAAGAACTCTTTAATATGTTATTTTAATTGCCATTCATTGTTGAATGCATGCGTTTCTCTACAAGGAAATACTTCATGCAAGTTCTATCATTTATCGAGATACACAGATATATAAATGATATCTGAATGTGATGCATTTAATGAAAGTATCCACTTTTCAATCTCAAATAGAGCAACTCAGGAGCACACAGTGCATTGCAGTTGTTTCTAATTACCATCTGGCCAGGCAGGGTCACGCTTCATGTGCAGGCCCTGGAGTGTGACCGCTCAGCTTCAGATACTGACCCCACCACTCACTAATGACATTATGTATGACAAGTTGCTCTAACTTTCTGTGCCTCAGTTTCCTCATACGAAATTGGAATAATGATACGGGTTGTCTCAGAGCATTGTGAGGATTCAGTGAGACCTGGTACAGTCCTCGTCATATAGAACGCTCTGAGTGGTATGCTGATAACCGGGCTCTCCAGCGGGGGGACGTGTAGCCCAGACACATAGCATTTGTCAGTTTCCCTGGTTACATATTCCCACCATGGTCAATTTCAAGCTCCCATCATTAGCTTTGGCTGTGGAGCTGGGAAGAGAGCACACCCCCAGCTAATGAGCTGGGTCAAGCTGGCTATTCCACCATCTCCATGACTCATAGGGCTGTATCGCCACGGAAAATACTTATTTCTAGAAACATAGTCTGAAGAAAGCATCTTTATGTACTTGTTATTGATGGGTGTAGAGTCGTGTCTCATCCTTGGCACTGTTGACATCTGGGGGTGGATACTCTTTTGTTTTTTAACGTGGAGCGTTGTCTTAGAGTGTTTAACAGCACCCCCAGATTTCTACCTAATGGAAAGAGCCTTCTGCCCCCAAATATCTCCACATATAGTTAAGTGTCCTTTAAGGGGCAAGTGTCCTTGGTTGATAACCTTTGCTTTAGAGAAATACAAAACAGAAGCTAGAAAAATATGTTTCTAGAGGAAATATTTTTAACAGAAGTCACCATGAATAAGGTTCTCATGTAGCCGGAAACACAGTGAAGAGTGAACTGGTTTTGAGGTGACTGCTGGTTAGGCACATTGAGCATTGGGTTAACATTAGGTGAAAAACTGAACTCCGATGTCATAGTGGAAGCAGCAAGACAGAAAGGCTAAGGACTTGGGGGTGGACGGTTGCGTGTTACACATCAATAACCTGTTGATACCAGACAGGCATCAGCTCCTGTCTGGACTCAGCATCTAATCAGCTGTGTGGTTCTGGGAAAGTCACTTAACCAGGCTGAGCCTCAGAGTTCCCATTACTGGACAGATGATGAAGACGGACTTAAATATGTTGTGAAAAATGCTAATCAAACCCTATAAATGTTTATTAAAGAAGTAATAAAAGAGTCCTTGTTAGTAGCTCTGGGTTTGGGGGGATTGGCCAGTTTGGGGCAGAGGCTGAAGGAGAGGGGAAGGGAAATGGGTGGGGTGGGCTGGAGAAAGCAAGTTGACAAAGTGCCTGCCCGTCACACATGGCTGCAGGTCCCTGCCTGGAAATGTGAGAACACAATGGGACCCCAAGCTAATGACTTTCAGGTGTGCTGGCCCCGCTGCCTGGCCACTGGGGAATTGCGCGAAGGCCAAGCTTGCACTCCAGGGCTGCCAAGGCAAACACTCAGGCCCAGGGTGAACCCACCAGAGCCAGGGGCTGAGGGCCTCCCGCCAGGCTGCCTAGCACCCCGTGGCTGCCGGTGCCCGCACCTGCCCACCATGGACATAGCACACAGGTACTGCCCAACTGCCCCCACTCCCCGAAGTCCCCACTACTCTGTCACTTGCCCAGCCCAGGAGTGGGGTCATTGTTCTCTTCTCTTCCTCCAGCCTGGGTGCCAGTGACAGTCCTGCTGGACGCGGGGAGCCACGTAAATAGTCTCTTCTCTCTCCCCAGCACCCTTTGCCCAGCTCTGATTTTGCTCCAGCTTTCCCAGCATTCCACAGTGCTCTCTTCTTCCTCCTGTCACCCAGCTATGGAAATGGACCGAACCCAAGTTGCATTCTTTCACAAACTTTACTCCACTCACTCTGCGCTCTCTAAGGGGGTGCAGAGTAAGCCAAATGCCACAAATGCAGCATGTGCTATCTCCCAGGACACAGTAGAAGGCGGAGCGCATGGTAGGCATGCCGGTGTGACTCAGTTCAGGGAGGCCTGCTGATACCACACAAATGCCACCTTACGGGTACCTGACTCTGGGCTTGCAGGAGGATCTGCTGACGCCACGGTAAGACTGTTAGGCAAGTATTTCTGCTTTGAGCTTAGTAGACAGCGCTTTTATTAGCTATGCCAATGTGAATATTATTTAATCTCTCGGTTTCCTCATCTACTAAACTGGAATAACATATTCCTTCATATGATTGCTGAGAGAATTAATGCCATTATGTCATTACTTACTCTTTCCTTCATCTTGTATTTACGGTGCACCAACTGTAGTCGAAGAGCCCTACGAGGTCTGGGAGATGCAGATAGATAATGCAGCGTAGCCAGCAATCTTCTAGAGAGAAATGAGGAAATACAGTAAGGCCACACACACACACAGATAGACAGAGAGACAGGCATACATATATACAGCAAGTCTTCATTTAACATCATTGATAGGGTCTTGGAAACTGGCTTTAAGCAAAACAATGCAGGATGAAACTAATTTTATTTAGGCAAATTGAGATCCACAGGACTTAAGCTCCTATAGAATATTTCTTTCCACAAAAAAACATCACCACACTTCTAAATAAATACTCAAAGCACTTCTAAGATTAAACCATTTGCATTCATTCATTCATTTTCCAACGAGTTCAGGGTGGCAGGTGACCAGAGTCCATTCCCGTAGCTCAGAGTGCAAGGTGGGAACCAACCCCGGACAGGACACCCTTCCCGCACAGGATGAGCTCACACACCCACATCTGCTTGGACTGGGACAATGGAGAAATGTCAGTGAACCTAACTGGCACGCTGCTGGATGGCGGGGGTGCTGGACCACTCAGAGAAAACCCACACAGACATGGGGGAACGTGCAGGCTTCTCACAGACGGCGGCTCTGGCTGGGATCCATTTTTTTCTCATCAATGTTATATGGGAACGTTTTTCCAGGACTGGCTCTGTGTGTGTGTGTGTGTGTGTGTGTGTGTGTGTGTGTCTGTGTGTGTGACTGGTAGAATAAGAAGGGCAGATGATAACTAGTCCACCATTCAGGATCCTACTGCAGTGCCTTTGCACATATATCTGCAAAGCTTATTCCTAGTTTTCTTCAGGCTCAGCTCAAATGTCATTTTTTTGTAAACCTCTCCTCCGACTGCCTATGTAAAATATCCCCTTGCGACTTGCAGCTCATGCTGTGTTCTTCTAATTATTTTTCCTTTACTCTGAAATATTTTACATTTTCTTTCCCTTCGCCCCTCTTTAGAATGTAATCTTCGTGAAGGCAGAGATGCTCTTTTTTTTTTTCACTATGTCTGTGATGCAAGGTAAATCAACAAATATTTGATTGTCTACATCGGTCAGTCCATCAATGAACAAAAATTGGAGCCAGCAGAGAGTGGAAGACATAATTCTTCCTGGGAGAGTCAAAAAAGAATAAACACTTACGAAAGATCTGAAGAAAGACAAGTTATGTGAGTGATGCAGGGAGGGACTGAAGGAAGGGCATGTGGAAAGGGTAGCGAGGAAGTCGGCTTGTCCAGAAGTTGCTGGTGTTTTGAGTAACTAGAGAACTGCAGATCAGAGCAGAGGTACTGGAAGAAAATGTGTGGAGAGTGGGCTGGACACACACGTCTCACTGAATCCTTGTTTAGGAAGGTGGAATTAGCATTGGACACCGACCTATTTTTTTTTTTTCTTTTTGATGTAACAACTTCAGCCACACAAAGATGCTCAATGCTTTCCCAACATCTCCCCCCCGCACACAGCCTATGAGGGATACATAGCAACCTCCACGGGTATTTAGACTCTTCTGCTGATCCCTGCGTACCCCGCAACCCCCAAAGGGAAAGGTGGTGGGTGAGACCGGACCGTGCTGCAGTCTCTGCAGTTCAGCATCAGCATGAAACTCAAGGGAGCGCCTGCCTCTTCTCAGAATTCACCCAAGGCCTTCCTGCCCCAGTCCCGCCTGCCTGTATCGAAGGTCTCCATCCCCGAGGGCTGATGATTGGGGACTTAGTGACCCAGCCCCAGTTCCATTCTGCCCTGGTGACAGGGACTAGACCAGAGCCTGTGTAATGGGACTTTTACCATGGGGTGAGCGCTTGCATAGACGTTTCATTGAAATAGAATCGCTGCTTTGAGGAGGGTCCAACTTTCATAGAAGGGGCTTGTGGCAATTTCTTCCCTATTTTGCAAATGTCCTTAGAGAAAAGAGGAAGTTGAAAGCTCACACTGGACTAAAATGAAGGAGGCTAAGAAGCTCTATGAAGCCAGCATTATTGATTCTCCCTCCAGTTCCTCCCACATGTCCAGGGGTTTAAAGAGACATCATATTTTAAGAACAATTAAAGGGGGTCGTGGCAAGTTCCACTGGTCTAAAAAGGCATTTCTTTTTTTATAAAAGAAAATGGTATTTTGGAAGTGAGTGCACACTCTCTCTGTGGAGGCATGGTGTAAGATAGGTAGAGGGGTGTGTGTGTGTGTGTGTGTGTGTGTGTGTGTGTGTGTGTGTGTGTGTGTCAGAGAGGGAGATAGAGAGACAGAGAGAGAGAATGTTCATGCTTAATAAATGGAATGATTATAAATGTCTAAAAATGACCTCTGAGAATGGGCATCTCACTTGAGGAATACGTTACAATCTACCCATGACTTTAGAATCTCATCACCTCTGACCTCTTATCTTTCTCTTACTATCCCTTTAATTAATCCCTGTGCCTCAGAGCTCACTCAGATTCAATCTACCCAGAGATTTCACCAGCAAAATCTTTCTAATACACAAATTGTATAATTCATTCTCTTGTACAAAACCCCCTCCATGATAAGCCAATGTTCTACAAAAATATTTCCAGCTCTCTAATTGGCATTTGTAGGTTCTTTTCAAGTAGCTTATTTCTGTTCCACCTCTTGCACCCCTAGCATCCTGTGTTTTAGTTAAGAGAGAATCATCAGGCTCTGCTGCATCATTTATCCTTACTAAGCACATGCTTTCTGCCAAGCCCTATTCAATTGCTGAGAAGAGGCTCAGAAATATTTCTCTTTTGAAAAAATGTAAAGACGATGAAGAAGGTACATAAAAACAAGCACCTGTTTATGTTCTCTCCTTTTTAGCTTTTACTTTCCAAGGTAGGACCCATGTACTCATCAGCCAAGGTTAGAGTGAGATGCACTGAAAGTTAACCAAGTTTACTTTTTAATTCAGAGCCCAGCATTCTTAGAAACAATGGCCCAGGACTTGTGAATCTTGTGAAAAGGAGTTTGTGCTGTCTTTGGGAAAGTCTGGAATGGCTAATCAAGAGGCCCAACATGAATGAGAGAGAGGAAGGCCTTGCCTGATCCAGGTGAGGGGAGAGAGAGAGGGTATTGGGTTTCCTATCCCCACAGATCTGCTCCCAGAGTCATTGGGACCTTGTTTACAAACACCACCATGGACCTGATTGCCCTGAAGAGAAAAGCTTTGAGAGCAGCCTACTCTTGCCAGTGACTGGTGACAAGCATACGTCGGAGTCCCCATACAAATCAGCTGAAGTGAACAGAATCCCTACACTGACTGTAAAGGAAAATGGTCCCGTTCCAGAGGACAGGACAGCGGTAGTATTGCAATTTTCTGCTGGTTTCAAAACGTTTTTGTTGCTTTTCTCTGGGAGAAAAGTACACCTTTTATCTGAAATTAACCTCTTGGAAAATATCTGGTCTATGTTCCTATCAGTGTGGATAGTTGTAGCCTGTGAGGCCCTGAATCCATAAGATTCATGGGAAGGTTGACATAACTGAGGGGGTCACTAAAACAAGAGATTCTTCAGAGCATCAGCCCTTAATGGTTGAGAGCAGTTACCCACTTTCTCCAGCTCCAGAACCAGACATCACTCAGAATCCAATGGGATGAGATTTCTGGAAGGAGACGAGTCCTCTATCTAGTCACTGGGATCAGCCACATACTTAGAAGCTGGGAAAGAGAAGATTCATTTATGCAGTGTGGATGACGTCAGGCTTGCAATTCAGATCGTCTTCACATCAGCACGTGGGCATGATTCAGCTTCATTCCATACAGCTGGTGTTTACTTTTGTAAGAACATACCACAAGGAATCCTTCACGCCCTACGTCTAGCTCACATTTCTTACTCATGGCTCCCAAGGTTGTGACTCTCTGCCTTTGCTTGATTTTAATATGACATGAGAGCCTGGAAGTCCCTTTTATTCATTTTATTTATTTATTTTAATGGCTTAAATTCAACTCCACTAAGCAAATCAATTCCGCACCAAGGCTGAAATTTACAATACACCCACCAATACTATGGCTCAACAGGATGCATTAAGAGGCTAGTTAAACACCAAATGCAGTATAAATCTCAGCCTTATAGGTGTGCTGAAAACGTAAATAGCTTCCAAAGAGCTTCGATCGATACCAAGATATATGTGCAGGCTCAAAGCGTGCAAATAATTTAAATTTTAAATTAGTCCCTCCTTAGTGCTCTTCTCTGCCTCCCATTTCCTGGGCTCTGCAATTTCTATTAATGGTACCAAATTTCCAGTATCTAAATATTAGCTTTTGAATTTCTATTATGACATCAAAACTGGGAGTGAGGAAGCATCAGGGTCTTGTGTTGGTTAGAGTCCACGGATAGAAATGGTGAAAACCCAAAGAAGAGGGTTACTGGGAATGAGATAAAGGTGGGACCACAGGGCATTTCAGGAGGCACAGATAAGTAGCATAGAATTAGATATAGATATAGATATAGATATAAATACAGATATGTAGATATCCTATCAGAGAGAAAGTTAGTTTTGAGAAATCTGGAAGCCAATGGAATCCAAGCCATACAAAAAGAGCATCTTGGCAGTCCCTTAAAAGGCTGGACTAAACTTGTTCAGGATTTGGAGCATGGACACAAAATAAGGGTCTCATCAGGGAGAACCTCAAGATTCAAGCACATCAGAAATAACACAGCCCAATGCCCATTGCCAGGAGGTAACTGTTTGCTCTGTACTGGTATTAGTTCTGTGGCTGAGGTGGTGCTGAGCTCACAGGTGAATCAGGGATGCAGAGCTGAAGTTACACTCTACTCCAGGAGCAGCATCTACAGCTCCTGCCTTCCCTGGATTATGAGAAGCAGTTTCATGATTTTCTCCAAAAAATTCACTGTATACACAACTCAGAATACAAATACCCGGATCTGAAACTATTCTTGGCTTGGGTCGTTGACAGGGAACCTCCATTTATCTTTCTCTTCCAGGTGTTTTGAGTAAATCACCTCCCCTAGTGCATCAGGGAGGTGAGCCTCCTGGGTTGTGATTTCTGCACTGCTGCCCACTTGAGTCCTGCTAGGTAAGTTAATCAACCTCTGGAAGCTTCCTTTCTCCCATTTGTAAAATAGGAGGAACAATGGTCCCACCTCATCAAGTTGATAGAAGGATTAAGTAACTTAAAGACCCATAATATTTCACCATCTAGTCTCATATTTAGCTTTAATGGGCACCTCCGAGGAGCCAACCACTTTGTGTGCCCTGAGAGGATAGTGAAGAGCAGCCATGAGAAACCTTCCTTCATGGAGCTTCCATTCTCGTTGGGGAGGTAGATTGTCACCCACAAGACAGAAAACAATCGGCGGGTGGTGTGTGTTAGGAAGAAAAGCTAAAGTAGGGCAGTAGAGAGCAGCGGGGAGTCTTCTTTTACAGAAAGCAGACAGAGAAGCCATACTGAGGAGAAGGCGCTGAGCAAAGCCATGAAAGCAGTGAGAGAACATGTTATGCAAAGTTGTGCAGAAGTTTCCAGAAAGAAGACCCGGAGGCACAAAGGTCTCAAGGCTTTCAGTGGAAGGACCAAGAGGATGACAAGAGTGACTGAGGCTGAGCAGCAAGGGAGAGAGGGCTGGAGATGAGCTCAAGCAGGTGATCTTGGCAGTCATGGCAAAGACTGTGGACGTTATTCCGAAGGGGAGACGCCATTGTGAAAAGGGCAGCAATATGATATGATTTCCAGTCAGAGACGGTACCTCTGGCTACTGCGTAAAAGTTGAAAATGGGGATATTTTAGAGCTACCTGTAGTTACCTAGGGAAGGTAGCTGATGATGGGAATGCCCCTTCCTTATACCGTTGCCACTGGTTCCTTGTTTGATACCAGCAAGGACCGCAGTAAATGTTCTCTCTCTCCCCTTTTTGCATAAAAAGACAATACATTAATATCTTATTATCTTATTATCTCTGTTATTTTGCTCACTTCTCTCTTCCCCCCAGTCCTGATTTTTGAGCGCATTTTATTCCCCTGCCCCTGTGGAGTCAGTGCTGCTGGATCATCAGAGAATCATCCGGGAACATACTTGGTCTCTGTGTGTGGTGCTGATGACCTGAGATACATATTCCAAAGAGCAGCATGTCCTGGCAGGCTTGGGTGTCAATGCAAAGCCACCTAGTCTCTTGTTTAGGGAGCATCTTTCTGATCATTCTCCTTGCAGCAGCTTTGACTCCAGCGGGTAGCAGAACTGACCTGCTGGTGACCTGGAGTTCCAGGGAGAGTTCAGCAGAGAGGGGTGGTCTCCAATGGACACAGGTTCCATTATCTTCTGGGTTTGGAGTCCTCACTACCTGCTCTTCAAAGGAGCTGTCACTTCCAAGTCAGTAACCAGAGAGAAAAGGCAGGGATGGATGTATTCCAAGAAAATATTCTCTAGGAAGGTCATCTGGCAGGTCTGAATTTCTTTAATCTAGCCTGCCAACCTAACTCAGACTCCATACTTCAGATCATAAACTAAATCCATTTTCTAAGACTTGATGCAGTTGGAAGAGTCGGTCAGCGTCCTCATCCGCTCCTGGGACCGCCAAACAGCTAACAGGGATATGAGCACAGGTCTATACTGACACATTTCTCTAAGTTAGGTTCTTGTCCCAAGAAACCTCCATTGTGCATGTCTGCTGTGTGACCAGTTGACTAAATCTTTTTATATAGCCTTCTAGGTTTTCCCCTAGTCTTTCTCCCTGTACTTCCAATGCCCTGGTGATGGTGATTAGCAATAGAATTGGTAAATGTCCCAGCCTCTTGAATTTCCACCTACCATCATTCTTTCTCCTCTTCCAATTCAAGCATGGGTAAGTGTCCCACCCCACACCCAGACTTCTTTAATTCTTGAAGAGCCTCAGAAGAAAATGTGATCAAGCCAGCGTGATTCATCTTGCACCTGTTGCCCTTCCACCCCGAAGGTTCTTCAGTCCATTCTGGATCCTCAGCTCCCTGGGAGGACACTGACCTCACACACACCTATGCCTTTACAACGCCCTGTCTCCTACCACTTTCATGGCCCAGGACCCAGCTCGAAAGCCCTGTTTCTGTGAAGCTCTCCATAATTAGTCCAGAAATGAGATTGTTCATTCTTTGTTTTCTTAACCTTTATTTCAGGATCCCTAAATAGTTTTCCAGTGATCTGTGTGTGGCTATCATCTGCATGGGTGCAACGGCTCTTTGAAGATTGTGGCTGCTTTATGCTGTCATGCCCTGGTCACTGGTGGTGTTGGACGCAGAGGGAGCTGCTAAGTAGGTTCAGGCAGACCTGATGAGGAAAGGGTATAACTACATGGTGAGTCACAACTGTACTGGAGAAAATCCCCAAAAACTTTACAATAATATTAGAAAATGTTTTCTTAATCATTGATTCACTTACTCTTCACACAAGTCCCATGAAGGAGGTATTTTTCTTCCTATTTTGCAGATGTTGAACTGAGGCTTACTCAGAGAGGTCCAAAGTTTGTCATTAATTGTCACTGACTTGTCCGAAGTGTGACATTTAGAATGTACAGCCCACCCCATCCAGCTTTAATACATGAAGTCTTAGCTGTAGAAACCTCCTCCCACAGTGGGCGATGTGGTCTGTTGTCCTATGTTTGACTAGTTCTGAGTTGGACCACTGAGCTGAGGAATGATGTAAGAGAGACAACTGCAGCAGGGTCTGCAAAGTGTCTGCCTCCCCCAACGAGGCCCTCCAGACTTCTCTGTGATGTCCACAGCCAAAGCACTTCATGGGAAAATAGGAGGAAGAAGACTTACCTGACTTAGCCCAGTACTTTATTTAGAATTCCAATCAGACTTTGCAACTTCACTGTCCAAGTGAATGTGAAGGGAATGCTGTCCCCTAGGATTCCCGGGCAGTTCATGGGTGGCTTTTTCTCAGGAAGCTCTTCAAGTCAGTCATGACCAGAGCCCATTCAGAGCACCTTTGGACCTTCATGGATTTGTACAATAAATACTCATTGACATCTAAGAACCAGACCTTGTGCTAGAGGCCAGGCTCTGGTGGTGGACAAGAATCAGAAAAGTCTTAAAACCATGACACTTGTCATACAGGAAGAGACTAAACATAGCCAAATAAAGATAAAAATAAAATAATGGTATTTGCAATAAGTATTGTCAGAGAACTTGGTGGCAGGTAGGGAGAGAAAATAATGGGGGCTGCGTGCCTTTGGATAGTGTGATTATGGGATCGTGGGAGCTTTCCTAGAGGAGGTATAATTTAAGTAGACTCCTGAAAAACAACATTGGAGGGTGGTGGAAAAGGAGAAGCGAGGCACAGGGAGGAGACTTGGTTGGTAGCTATAGAACTGAAAAATAAATATATGTATATCTGAGGGTACACGATCTTAATTTTGAATATAATGGTGATTGTGCCCCAAGCAAGCCAGGACAATGGCTTCACTCAAGTACTCTTCAGATTCTGACTTATCAAGGATGCCTCCTCCTATAAACATTCAATCTTACCCCTGCTATTCTTGGGAGTAACAGCACATCCTTGGGGAATCTCCTGGCCTCGAAGTCAACACAAGAATAAAATGATATGGATGCTAATTCTGAAGCCATCCTGCGGTGACTAGGCCATCTGGTTCAGGTCTACAATGAACCAGGAACCCAAAAGTTTCCCCAACACCAGAGTCTCCTCTACTGCACACCTTAGTGGGAGAGGTACGTGAGTGTCATCTGACAATATTTGTCTCTCCCCTTTGTATGGCACCGTATGGTCAGGGCGTTCGCTTGGAGGAGGAGACTTCAGGACATGTACAAGGTTGGTTGACAAAAAGGAGAAAGCTGCATTTGTAAGAGAGAAGAAACAGGCTCCCGGGTTTTGGAAGGATGTGTCATCTGGCTCACGCACATGTGGAGACAAGTCAAAGTAGAGTAGGCATTGCTGAAAAGTCAAGGTCAGGGTCATGGAGTTGGAAGGAGCCCAGCAGCAGGGTCCTTGAAGGCTGAGTCCCAGCACCTTCATCCTGCACCTCCCATTCTGTTCTTCTTTCTTGGTGTACCTGGGCTTGTTCTCCATTCTCCCCAGAGGTGCCCCACAGCTATCCCATCTGTCCTCACAGCCACCTTGGGAGATTAACCTGCCATGTACTAGATAAGGAAGTGAGAATGTACGGGTAACTCAGGTGGTAGAAGCAGAATTTGGCCCCGTCCTGTCCTCTCCAGGCCTCCTTAGGACATATGTATGTCTGGGTCACAGCTTTGTCTTTTTGTCCCTTCAAACCCCAGCTCCAGGTAGGTGCCACAGTTACCCCAGCTTTATGGCACAGACATATCAAGTCCTCCTCCATGTCATGCTGCGGGGAAGTGGGACACGTGCTGCTCAAGCCCAGCGGGGTCGTGCTCTGAAGAGCACACCCCACGCCCCACCCTGCCCGGTAGTCGTGACTGTCAGCGATCGTTGGTCTGAACTCTGCAGTGCTGCTCTGGGCCACGTCCCAAGTGCAGGAGCGAGGAGGTCAGCAAGTAGCTGGGATGCCCACCTGGCCACGTCTGCCTTGGAGCTGCTACGTGCTTCTGCACCAGGGATCTCGGGACCCTGGTGCCCTCAGTACAGGCTCCACAGGGAGGATGCAGCGCCCCTGGTAAAGTCCCATCAAGGGAAAAAGTCATTCATTCCCTTTCAATGCTGTCTCAGTTCTTCGACTGTGTCCAGGGTAGATGACCCAGAACTTTTAGATTTGAAACCGGGACCCCTGGAGGTGGGGTGGGGAACGGTGGGGATGGTTCAGGACGTGTGTGGGAGTAATACCCCTGGTGGGGAAGCCTGCACCACAGACTGGCAATTCGGAGCTAGTTGGCGTATGGTGCTCATTGGACATACTTTTCAGCGAACTGCGATTGCAACCGGACAGAATTTCAGACCAGGTAGGACATGGGGACCGCGTTGCTAAACCAGGATCAGTCTGCTCAAACCCGAATGTATGGTCATCCTGGTCAAGGATAATGGATTCGATTAGGTCTGGGGTTTCCCCAAACACCTGACCCCTTTCTAAGCTCCCTTCTTCTAGCATTTTTTCTTGACATGTCATTGTATGGCGACATTTCGGAATCTCCGTTGTGCGCCGTTCCAAGTGACCAGCTGCACACACGCCTCTCTTTTAAGCAAAGAAAGAGCCGGCGCTCTGGCAGGCAGGGCGAGTAGCTTCGCTAACAACGTCGAGTGGTCACGTCCTGAGCCTGCACGGTCACCGCTGCTCAGACAGGGACCCACTTTGGGTCTCTCCAGCGCAGGTACTGCCCGTTTTTCCAAAGTTTGCGTTCTGCCACGTCCTCTTCAACAACCTGAATTCGTACCTGCTTTTGCAAACAGAAAGGAATCCACATCAGATTTCCGTCCTGATGACAAAGGTGAAACACGAAAACTGTGTCCGGCTTGGGTTTTGCAGCAAACTTTGTAGGGAAAGCGGTGCCCGGATGGGCTCCTTCCAGAGAACTGTCACTGACGGGCGGTGCCTGGATCCTCGCCTTCCTGCTCTCACTGAATGGACCTGAGCTTTGAGTTTTCAGGTGCCATTCGGTGTGATTTGTTAGGTTATTTTTTGGTGGGAGGCTGACCATGCTCAAAAAACTTTCCCTACCGAAGCGTGGGGACTACTGCTTCGCTCTGCCGTTTTGGGTTAGATAGAGAAGCTTTCACAGCCACTCTCCTTTCAGTCATGATAGAAAGTTGCTGTGTAAATCCTGGTGCCTGAAGTTTTTAAAAAGTGTAAGGAAGTAAGAGCTCAGTCTGCTGCGGATACTCTGGTGTCATGAGAAGACGCAGGACCCAGCAAGGGAGGGAGACAGGGCCCGGGATGAGGAGCCCGGCAGCTGGCGCCTCGGGCTCCGGAGACAGGATGGCCATCCCAGGGCTGCCTGGAGGAGACCTGGCTCCTGCAGCCACGGGGCCCCCTGAGCAGCAGCCTTTCTCCAGAGCAAACATCCGTCTCTCTCCTCTTTGTCCTTAATGACCACAGCCCGGGGGGGAGCGGCTTTCACTCCCAAGGAGGCTGTTTGTATCCAGCCTGTGAGGAGAGCCCTAAATTGGCATTCCACATCATAATAAAAAAATTCCCAGCAATTATTAAAAGATTCTTATCTCTTGCTCCCTATGTGGATAATGAGGTCCCTCTCTGCTGGACTGAGACAGGCTGTCTCTGCTCTCACTTAATGAAACAGGACCAAGTTTGCAAATGAGCCTGCCCGGCTCTCCCCTTAACCTCTGCTTGTCCAGCTGTACATCAAACCTCCCGGCTTCTGTCTTTGCTTATTAACAGCCGGTAATCTGAGCCGGGCCTTGCCAGGCACTTCCTCTTGCATATGCAGGTCTGGGTTTTCCCTGGACATGGTGACTGGGCATTTGCCTTTGTCTTTGAGGAACTGGGCTTTTGGGGGGAGTTGGATGCTCCTAGTTTTATCTAACGAGAAGCTTACAGAACTCTGGGAAAGCATGTGTTTTAGCTCAGCAGTCACTAGAACTTTCTCCTGGAGAACCATTGGTGGTGGACAGGATGTTTCCTTATGCTTCTGAGAGAAAACCTTTACCTGCAGCGGTGGAGCCAGGCTTCTCTCTTGCCCCAGACCTGGTCTCCTGAGGGTAGGCTCAGGGCAGCTGAGTGATCCGCACAAGTCACCGCATTATACTCTTCCCAGGCACCCTCCTGTGGGCTCCTAGGGACTTTCCTTTCTTTTGACCCCATTTTACCCACAGCCTTTGAAATAGGGATAATGTTTAAGCAGAGTGTTTGACAGCTTTTCCTTAAAGACTCATGCCCTCTGGGGAAGGAAGGGGATGGTGTGTGTGTTTTGGGGTAGATTGATCCATTTGGTCTCCCGTGCGTAGAGGCTGCCATTTGTAAAGCCTGGGAACTAGTTAGTTCTTTGCTTCCAGAAGATGATGACTCTGGTGGCGCGTAGCCTCCAGCACAGACTCTGGAGACAGACGTTACTCATTATATCCCCACCCGGCACTTCAGGAGAGTTTCACTGACTTGTGGGGTTCTGCTCCGGTTGTCTATTGCTGTGTAGCAGAGGACCCCAACACCTCCTGGCTTTGACAAAGGCCATCTTATTGTACCTCATGATTTTGCAGTTCAGAGATTCAGGCAAGGCTAGTAGGGCTGCTCTGCTCCTCTGGCCATTGACTGGAATCTGCATGTGGCAGCCGGTCAGTGACTAGCTTGGCTTGAAAATCCAAGATAACTTCATACATGGTGTTTGAAACTAACTCGCTCTCTCTCTCTCTCTCTCTCTCTCTCTCTCTCTCTCTCTCTCTCTCTCTCTCTCTCTCTCTGTTTTCTCAGGGGCTGTCCTGTGGTCTCTCTACAGGGTATCCACTCCTCACGTAACAGTGCGAGTGTCCAAGGGAGAGCATTTCTAGAGAGAGGAAGTGACTTTCCTCTTCACGGTCTTGACGACCCTGGCTCTGCATCCCTTTTGCAGCATGTTGGTCACAGTCACCACAGAATCTAGTCAGATTCCAGAGAAAAGATTGTACTTTAGGAATAAGAGATGAGTTACCAGTCCAATGTCTGCAGAAAAAGTGGCTGGCAACACACAGGAATGCTTGGAGGAGATGCTGCTGGAGGTTATGCTTTAGGTGTGGCCAGCGTGCAGTCGGCCTTCTATCTCTGTGAACTCAAACATAGAAAATGACTATCACAGGAGCGTGATTTCCAGTAGCCCCAGATGTTAGGGGAAATCAAGGTCTTCTGGGAGATGGAGAGCCTGAGACCTGAACCTCATCTTTGCTGCCTCCCAAAATGACTCAGAGCAAAGATCTTAGGTTGATGTTAATCTCTTTTGCCAGTTACTCCCATCGGGTAATACACATCCGAGGACACCATGCCCACCTGACAGGGCCAAGTCACAAGATCTGCCTTCCTTTGTCACAACATGTGGTCTTAGACTGTCTCAGTCAAATAGAGTCCTTCAGGAATTTAAGATATGGCACTGCATCTCCATTAGAAGTTCCTTCTGTGTATATAGACATTATATACTCTCAGGACTTGGAAAATCCAGAAGCAGTTTCCTTCCTACCAAGAAAGAGACATTAAGTCACCTGTTCAAGACTGTGCCTCTACCCTACTATTTTCATCTGTTTTGCTAGTCACAGCATTCCTGAGTAGTAGACTTGAGATGTGATGTATACCAATTCTCCTTGCGTTCTTTTCCCAGCTCAACACCTAAAGCCTCTATTCTACCTGCTTATCCTTGGAGGCACATGAGAAGGGAAGATGTTTTCAGTGGTTTCCAAACCTAAATATGCCAAAACATAACCTGAGAAAATTGAGAAAAGCACGCAGATTCCAGGGTCCCCTTAAATAAAGCATGGCTTAGGAGGCCTACATTTGGATTCAAGGATCTAATTGTCTCCAACTCCTCCCTGGTGATTTTGATTTTAGTCTGTGCCTTCTAGATACATTTTATTAACTACTAGCTATGCTGGGTCCTCATTTCAAAGAGATGGGGCCAATTAGCCCTCTCAGTTGGTGAGACCAGTTTGGTTATTGAGGAGACAAAGGCCCAGGGTGTGTTTTCTATAACTAAAGACTGACCCATGACCTTATCCAGCTGTTTTCACATGCCACTGGTCACCAGGGAAACACAGCCAGAGAGCGTTAATGGCTCCAAGCTGATGCATCTTCACTCTCAGTGTGAGAGACCACGCCATACTGAATATGCCACTTCTGAGCAGCACCATCATTTTTTTTTTTATTCTGAAAATGTATGATGCAGCTAGATACCCCCTTGGAACTTTGAATAAGGCTTAAGACTGTCTGCCATCCCAACAAAGAGTCCCATTCCTATCCTTTTCCTCCAAGGAGGTTTTTGAGTCAAGATAAAATCTGTCTATATAACAGTGGTTAAGGTGTAGGTTCTGGATTTAAAGTCTTGGGATAGAACCTTAGCTTTAGTTATTTGTGAGCAGCGTGAATACAAGCAAGAGAATAAACCCATGTGCTGCAATACTTTCATTTTCAGTAAAATTAGTACCTATCTTATCTTATTCTTAGAATTAAATATTAAAAAATGTGTGAAGTACTAAATGTAGAACAATGTCTACTGCATAGTAAGTACTCAATAAATATTCACACTTGCTATCACTTTTTGATGAGTGACAAGTCCTCTCGAACAATAGCTTCCTTCTGGTCCCTGAAGTCCAGCGGGAGACACCATCACACCCCAATTGGCCAACGCATAATGGGGATATTTTCTTTCTCTCTTCTCCTTTCTTTTGAGTGCATAACTACCATTCAGATGTCTCTCTGATCTAGTAGTTCTTCTCAGTATCCATAAAATGACTGTCCATCTTTGCCTTTCTTTATAACTTTGTCTTTATAATTGACATCACCCCGACTTGATTCTGCATCATCTTTCTAAGAGAAGTCTTCGAAATATATTTTGCTTAAGGAACTTGATGTTCTCCACTTCCCATGACAATAAATTCAAATCTTTTGCTTGGTGTACAAAGAACTTCATTCCTTGTCCCAGACCCCCAGGTCACCCCTAGCACGTACCTCTGTAGAATATGTGCCAAATCAGAATTCCATCTCTATATGCTGCCTTTCTGTGATTTTTTTTATGCATGATTATTTTCTTTCTGGCCAAGATATCCATCACTTACTTTCTCCCTATTATGCCTCTAGCCATCCTTGAAGATACAGCCTTAATGTCAGAGATTTCTTTTTGATGCTCTTAGGTTGAATATGTCTCTTCTTTGTCCCCATACCTTTTCTCCCCTATCTCTATTAAAAGACTTGTCTCAGCACTGTATTTGTGAGTACCTAGTTCAGATTAATGTTTAAACTAAGAGTTCAGGCTCTGAGGGCATATGGTCCTGGATGTAATTAAATCCTAGCTTAGCTGTGCCTCAATTTCCCCTCTATAAAATGGGTATAATAAAAGTACCTATTTTCCAGAGGTATTATAAGAATTAAATGAGACCATGCAAGAAGAATGGATAGCATAGAATCTGCTACTAAGTAACACAAATTATCTTTTGTCTGATTAGTTGGTTTTATTTTTTGTCTGTAGGTTGGTCTTTCATGTGTGTTTTTGAAGGCAGAGCCCTTGTCTTTTACAGATCTTTATCATGAGCTCCCAAGTAAGACCTATATCACTGAACAGTTGTTCAATGAATGTTGACAAACAAATGAATTAATTCCATCCCTAAGTCAATCGTACTCTCTTCCTAAATCCTTTATGGGGTCCTGGACACTCTGCATGTCTTTCTCCTATTCTTGATTCCTCTTTTCCTCTCTCCCTCCTTTCTTTATCTTTCTATTTTCTTCTTAAAAGAAGAAAAAACTATACTTTTTTCTTAGTTAGAATGATTCTTTAATTTACAATGGAAAAATAGAATTGGAATATGAACAAGAAATACCTTTTTGTCTTAATGAGAAACTACCATACTGGAATTTCAAGATGTTTGGGAGTCTGGATCACAAAACTTTCTTGACTTACCTGGTAAAGAACTGAAGGCCCCTGCCAACAGCCACATACATAAGCAAGGAAGTGGATGAGCTGTTCACAGTTCAAAGCCTGAGAAGACTGTAGTCCCTGCTAAGAGTCTGAGCTCATACCAGAGCCTGAATCACCAGCTATGCTTATAATACATCTTAGAAACTATGTCAGATAATAAATCTTCATTGTTAAGTTTGGACTGCTAAGTTTGGAGTAATTTGTTACCCAGAAATGATAATACCACCCAGATCAACAATGTGTTCTCAATGTGTTCTCTGCCTGTCAACAAGGAGAAAATACTCTGAATTGAAAAGTTGTTCAAGAAATTAGTATAAAATGGAAGTTATAATAAATCTAGTGTTTTACAGCGACTATTTTTTAAAAAGGTGTATTCATGGACATTAATAGTATACATTCAAATAGAATATAAAGTAAAATTTCAATTCTTCATTCCCTAGTCCAGTGTCTGAAAATAGCAATATCAGTTTCTATCAGAATATGTCTATTCCTATTTAAGTAGAATACAGTGTGTCTGACCTTACTTCAAGGAATTTTGAAGTGTGATCCCAGAACCAGTGGCATCAGTACTACCTGGGGATTTGTTAGAAGTACAAGATTTCAGGTCTTACCCAGAACTAGCGAATCAAAAAATCTAAAGTGGGTCTGGCAATCTGTGATTCTAGTGTGAAATAAAGTTGACTCAGATCTAGTTTGTGGTCTTCTGCTTTTATTCCATAGCCCTTCGACAACTTTCATGTCATTAAGTGCATACATGATGCATTCTTAAACCTATCACCCATGACTTGATCAAACCTGTATATATCATAAACAATTCCACATCAATGCATATTTCTGGGTTTCTTTAGTATCGTATCATTTAAAAAGCTTAAATAAAAAAACAAGTCAGGTTTTTGTATTTTTTTGATAGATAGATAGATAGATAGATAGATAGATAGATAGATTATAAACTTCATAAAAATTCCCTATGAGAAATTCCTAGAAGTGGCATTGCTGGGTCAAAGAGTAATTACATCTTTAATTTGGACAGATTTGATGAATTCTCTTCAAAAATATTGCATCAGGGTTTATTAGTAGGTCTAATCCTCTAAATCTGCTTCCATATTGGTCATTATTATTAATGTTTAAATGTCATTTTGATGGGTTAAATCATTGCTCGCTTTATACTGCATTTTTTTTATTTATGAGTAATATTAAACACTTTTCATAGTTTTATTGACTTTTCCCCCTGTGAACTGTCTTTTTGAGATAATTCCTTTCCAAAATGAACATTTCAGCAAATAACTTAAATTGGCTGGTTTAGGGGTTGTTGCAGGGTTTGAAGAAAAATGCATTATTAGCATCCTGGCAATTTCCCTGAATGTTTTATTGCTAGTTGTGAGGAATGATTGATCAGAATCAAAAAATTAATCACCAATCAGCCCCAGTAATTGTCATAATTATATTTGCATATAGGTGATCATTTATGCAAGCTGTAGAGAAGGAGCTTTAGATTGAAGTTATTGATTGGGGAAGATGTGTCAGTTATTGGGATGGGATTTTTACTATAAGGTGACTAGGTACTCAGTAGTGCACTAGACTAAAAGGGACAGTTTGGGAGAGTAATGTCCCTAGACTGTTTGGCATTTTTTTCTACATCACTCACTGTACTTTTCCCTCCAGCACACCATTTTACCAATGGGGTATTCTTATTTCAAAGACCATGGTGATAAACATA
This sequence comes from Solenodon paradoxus, assembly GCA_004363575.1. Classification (NCBI taxonomy): domain Eukaryota; kingdom Metazoa; phylum Chordata; class Mammalia; order Eulipotyphla; family Solenodontidae; genus Solenodon; species Solenodon paradoxus. Next base: position 25,926 of record RJWH01000613.1, read on the forward strand.
TGGATAGTTCAGAGCAAATCCAGTACCACCGTTCTGGCAAAAGTCATGGTCCACCCACATAGAATGGATCTGAAAGATGATCAACACTATTTCTACCTTCCTTTTTGCTTTTTTCTCTTGTTAATAATTGGGTAATATAAAGATTTATGTCAAGGTCAGTAAACATTTTAGGTAAAGGGCCAGAAAGTAATTTTTCTTTTTTTTTTTTGGCTCTGTGGGCCACACAGTTCCTATCATAACTAAGCAACTCTTATACATCTCAAAAGCATCCATAGACAACATGTAGATAAATGTGTTCCAATCAAACCGTATGTAAACAGGCAAGTGGGCCTATGGACCAGGTTTAACCCATGGGTCATAGTTCGCTGATCCCTTGGTTTACATAGCCTTAGCAAACCAAGAGTTTTGGGGTCATACATGTGGTTAAAAGCTATACAATTCTTATTCTTTTTCTTCCCCCATCTCTCATTCTCTTTACTCTTCGTTATTCTTATTTTTAATAACTAGGTAAGGTAAAGACAGTTTTTGTTAACATCTATGTTGATCAGTTTCTAAATATATAAAATGGTAATACTAGATTAATATAATAAAGTTATTATGAACAGAAAATTGAGGAAAGAGAGAAATATACATATGTATATGTGTGCATGTGCATGATCTCAAGATGTTAAGAGTCAACAAAGGAATGAATTTTAAGTCTGAAATCAAATATTTAACCTTTAGACTTTAGATCATTCTTTAATGTGTCTTCTTGTCTAGGTAGAATTGCAAAATTTTGTTTATAATTCTTTATTAAACAATCATTGTGCACCAGTCATGGGCTGCTCTTTTTATTAGATATTTTTTCACTTTCCCCTCTCAGTGCCCTTATGAACTAGGTGCAGTTATTATCCCCATTATGTCACTACGGGAAGACAGGCTTAGAACTAGAGAGCTTAAGCATCATTTTCGAGGTTACAACAATGGGAAGAAATACAGCAAGAATTGGAACCAGGTCACCCTAATGCTTAATAGTATGACCTGATTCATTTGGCAATTCTGGAAAGACGCAGGGAGAGAGTCCATAGAATCATTCCGAGGAGCATTCACTTCCCATCAGCCTCAGTAAATGGGAAATAATTAGAGATACAGAAAGTGGGATGTTGACAATGCAGCAGTTAATGGAACAGAGAAGTCCAAATGGACAGGTGGCTATTTGTGGGTGTTGCTGATTCAGATCTCCGGCTTGCAGGCCTGCGTCATCTGTTTGTTCTCCCATGTTCACTGCTGAAAAACAATCGAGATGCTGGCCCTGCATTAGCTTCCTGAGTCTGAGCTCTTCCATGTAATCACTAGACTATTTTCCTGAACAACAGTTCCTGTAGTAAATCCAAATGGTCCTCTTCTCATCAGAGCCTATAGAAACTGCTAGAAACACACCCTACGCCAGTCTGGGGGCTGGCTGGTAGTCAGCTGATAGGTGCAGAACTAAGTTCAGAGGTTAATTGGAATCAGAAATTTGGAACCTGTTAAGTGGTTAACAGTCCTCTCTTGTCCTTCCTTTTTTGTTCACACCTGAGCAGCAACCAGTGAGAAAAGGGCCCTTTCTGCATGCAGATGCTCACCTTTTGTCTAAATCAGCAGCGGCTATCCACCATTGTGCGCACCTGGGAAAATATAAATATATGTCTCAGTGCTCAGGGCCATGTAGCTTCAGAGATGAGAGCTGTGACGCAAGCTCAGGGTCTCCCTGAGCCTATAGGGTTCCAGGTACAGCGGGCACCTAACGGAAGTGTCTGAAGGCAGAAAGTGGATACTAATTCCCAGTGTGACTGCAAACACAGGCTACAAAGGCCATCACATTTGAGGTTCCTTCTTAGCTCTACAATCTTCAGCTGTATGTTCTTGAGAAAGGTCTGTGTCATCTCTTACTTCCTATGCCTGATCCACACAACAAGAATGATACTCAGACCTTCTCGTTGTGAAAACAAATGAACATTTGCATCCAGAACACTCCATCCCATGCGTGGAGACAACACTTACTGACTCAAAGCTAGCTCCCCTGGATGCTGGGTTGTTGAAAACCTAGGGCTTCTCCTTCTTTCCTTAACTCTTCTCTGTTGTGACAAATTGGCAGACCGTGGCTCCAGGTCCTGACTGATAGCTTCTGTTAACGGTCCTGACTCCTGAGGCAGCTTCCCAGATGCTGTCAGAACTCAGTGTGAAATGTTGGCTTGGACTTTGTTCTTTACCAGAAAGACAGGTCCCATGTGAGAGGATCTCAGCTTCCAGAATTCACTGTGGGGCCCTTTCCTGCTCATTTACTAGGTGGGCTCCCATCGGCCTGAGGGAGCTAATATGTTTCACAGCATGTTTTGTAGATTGCATCTGGCCAGATGTTCCTCTGTGTGGGTTCCCTGAGCAATGTGGGAGGGAAGGAACACCCTCGTGTACATGGAATCGCAGCCAAGAGGCCTGATGTTGCACTGCCTTGCTCTGGACCAACCGCCTCTTTTGTTGCTCTTAGGAAGCAGGATTGTATCCAGATTGAAAGCTAAGAGACAATGGTCTCAGCACCACTTTTGATATTTCCCTGCTCCCATTAGGTACATGCCAAAGACTGCTTCTTTGGATGACACAGGCTTCATTATCCAATTCATTCTTCAAGAAAGGAGCCCAAATATAGACTGATTACAAACACCGTGTAAATTGTCCACAAAGAGATGATCAAAAGGGGAATATGTAATGACCAGGGGAATTAGATGTTTTTCCAGAGATAGTCCCATCCAGTATGCTCTCCAGTCCTGTCTAGCGTCCCATCCAGCATCCCTCCCTTTTACTTAGTTTAAACCTGAAAGCATACAAACATCCTAGTTATGGCTTTGAGTCAAGGCATCTTCTCCGAGGGGCTGAGTATAGACATGTAGTCTTCATGGGGAGTCTGTGAGATGCATCATCATCTCCAAGTCAGAGAGGGGAGGAAAGTTGTCTAGTTAAGTTGTCAACATAAGATGTCAGCTTTTTAACTAGACAGGAAAGCAGACATCCAAAAAACATTGAGAGGACTTGAAAAAGTTCAGAAAAAGACTGTGCTCCTCTTCTTGACTGAAGATCTTGGGATTCTAAAATCTAACTCGCAGTGACAGGTGCTGATCATGTGTTGGATATGGTGGAAGATGATGGTGAGGTCATTGCCTCTGGCCTCGCCTTGCAGGGGATGGTGCTTCATCAAAAGTGGGGATTAGGTTCCATGCTTTCCTAGCCAAACTAGCATAGAGAGAGTTATCTTTGACTGGAGTTAAGAGTAAGGGACCAAAGTGCTGGTATGAAAGCCATGGACCTGCGTTTGAGACCTATGGGCAGAGATAAAAATAAAAAGAGTAAGGGGCAAGGGAGAGCAGGGTAGCAAGACAATAGCAATAGCAGAAAGAATGGGGAAGAAAAAGTATTTCCTTTAAATGGGGTACTTAGTATATAGTAGCTGTGCTAAGTTCATCACAGGCATCAATATATTTTATTCTCACACAGCCAGCTAAAGGATATGACTAGCATCACAGAAAAGAAAATGGATCTCAGAGAGAGGAAATTACTTAATGTCACACAGTCAAGGAGTGAGGAAGTCAGTTCTTAAATCCAGCTGTGAGGAACCTGAGTCATTAATGATCATGCCACCATATCTTTAGGGAGTTTAGTCTCCCCACTACCCTCCCTTTCCAAAAAATATCTTTGCTACTGTACTAGTTAAACTCTTCTCGGTTTTATAGTGTTGTGCTTTCCTCTCTGAAGCTATATAATTCTGAAGCTATATATATATATATATATATATATATATATATATATATATATATATATATGAGTATATATATGTATATGTTTATGTATGTGTTATATAGTCCATAAATAATGACAAAAGCAGAATTATAATTCAGATCTGTCTCAGTCAAATCCTGTTCACTTTCATTAAATTTCTCACCACCCTCTTACAGGGAATTTTTTGATAGAGTGAGTTAGAGTGGTTTCTCAAAAGTTCAGTCTTGCATAAAGGAGAGTCTTAAGATGTGAATGGAAGGGAGAGACAGGGAGGGAAGTAGTGGGGCAATAAGGTAGGGAAGGAGGGAGGTAATAAAAAAGGGAGAATGGAAGAATGGAAGGAAGGGAAGGTGGGAGAAGTCAGGGAAGGAGGGTGAAAGGAAGGTAGGAAAGAAGGAATGAAGGAAGGTAAAAAGAGGAAATAAAAGAAGGAAAAATATCAAGATTTGTTTATAAAGCAATAGGGGAGTCACATTCTCCCTGCCTATGTAGTAAAGAGAACATAGTTTAGTTCACAGAGCAGAAACCCAATTCATACTAGCTTAAGCAGAATGCGAAATGTATTTTTAAATATAAGATAGTAGCATATAGATTTAATGTAGTCCTTATTAAAATTCCATGGGCTTGAAAGACATCCCCTACTCATGCTTAGGAAGAATCAACATCATTAAAATGGTCATCTTACTTAAAGAAATATGCAGATTTAATGCAACCTCCATTAAAATCCCTCAGACTTATTTCCTGGAAATAGAACAGAAATATTAAAATTTGTTTGGAACAAAAGACCTCAAATAGCCAAAGAAATCGTGAGAAAAGAACAAATCTGAAAGGATAACATTCCCAGACATTGCACTATACTATAAAGCGATAGTGATCAAAAGAGTATGGTACTGTAATTACAGAGGCACAGACCAGTGGAATAGAACTGAATCACCAGAAACTGACTCACTCAATTGTAGTTAATCTACGACAAAGGAGCCAAAAACATGCAATGGAGAAAAGAAAGTCCTTTCTATGAATGGTGTTGGGATACAGTCACAATCAAAAGAATGAAGGTAGAGCACTCTCTAGCACCACTCACAAAAATTAACTCAAAATGGACTAGAGACTTGAACATAAGACCAGAAACCATACAATTCTTAGAAGACAACATAGGAAAGATATTCCATGCTATCAACCTTAGGAAGCCCTTTGGGGACTCATCTCCAGCATCAAGGGAAACAAAAAGAAAAATAGACAGCTGGGACTACATCAAACTAAAAAGCTTCTTCATAGCAAAAGGAAACATCCCCAAAACCAAAAGGGAGCTTGCTAACCAGCAGAAGATATTTGCATTTTATATTTCTGACAAAAATATTATAAAACTCAGTAACAGAAAAACAGGCAATCCAAACAAAAAGTAGGAAGAAGAATTGGAAAAACATTCTTCCAAAGAAGATTTGCAGATGGCAACAGGCACGTGAAAAAGATGTTCCTACTTGCTGACTATCAGGGAAATGCAAATTAAAATAACAATGAGGCATCCCCTTACACCTGAGAAACTGGCTAATGTCCAAATGTGTAAACATCAAATGTTGGTGAGGACGTGGAGAAAAAGGAATGTTTTTGCACTCTTGGTGGGAGTTTAAATTGGTGCAATCCCTATGGAAAACAACATAGAAATCCCTCAAAAAGTTGAATATGGAAATTCTATATGCTCCGGCCATCCCACACCTGGTTATTTACCAGAAAGATATAAAAACACTAACTCAGATTTGTGCACCCTCATGTTTGTTGCAGCCCTATTCACAATAGCTAAGAACTGGAAAACACCTAAGTGCCCAATATCAGATGATTGGATAAGGAAAATGTTATATATATATATATATATACATATATATATATATATGTATGTATATATATAATGAAATACTACACAGTCCTTATGAGAGATGAAATACCGTCATTTGCATCAACCTGGATAGACCTAGAGAAAATTATGGTAAGTGAGATAAGTCAAAAGAAGAAAGATATATGCCAGATGACAGAATGTGAATAGATAAAACAAAGCGGAGGAAACAAAACCAACCCTTGGACACTTGCAATACAACAGAGGTTACCAGTAGGAAAAGGGAAGGGGTGGGTGATGGGCACAAAAGGTGGCAGGGTCCACTGGACACTGGTGAAGAACGCTTGGTGATGTGATGCAAGGCAGGGTGTGTGGACATATATCTGAGGAATGGGGAAACTGTACATATGGGTTTATTTTAATTTGTAAAACAAGATTCCTGCAATAAAATACTAAAAAAATTAAATGAAATAAAAAAATCAAAACTTCACATAAGACACGGATATAGTGAAAATAAAGAATTCAACCCTCTCACCATCATCTTCATCATCATCATCATTATCAGCAGCAGCAGCCGCAGCCGCAGCAGCATCTTTCAACAAAGCTTTTGGGGTTTCTGCTCACGTACAAACACACACAGACTCAGCTGAGATCTCACACTGGAATTCTCATGGCTGTTATGCAGATGGGGCTTCATTACCTGTGTGATGACAATCATACTATCAGAAGGAATATGATAAGCATGTATATCGTTGTGCTGTAGTATTTCTAGGGATGAAAAATTAGTATCCGATAACAAATCAAGTAGAAAATACACCATGAAAAATATGACATGATAGGATGGGCAGGATTTTTGACAAGTGAAAATGTCAAATCCAGACTTTGAGATGGCGTGTTATTGACAAATGCTTAGAATGAAGAGATTTAAAAGTAATATAGTCCACTGTTGGCTGGTTTTAGTATATAAATCATGAATCATGAGGGCTAGGCAGAAAAATCAACTGAAAATATTTTGGTGAATATAAACTTTGGATATGTGTATGAGAAACTGTATATACGTAACGTGATTTGTTTATTTACTTATTACTTATTGTATATTTATACAATGCTTGTTGGTTGGATGCCCACTAAGTCTCCAGGTGTGAAGAAAATCATAAAACAAGAAGAGTTCTTAGTTCAGAGAAATGGCTCATGTGAATGGGAGCTTTGAGTAACTGAGGATGTATTTTATTATTCATTCTATACCCAGTGCCTGGAAAACCTCCACTCCTTTTCCGTGTGACTGCTAAGTGTGTTTCAAATTCCTGAGCAGGGACTGCAGGCTCCAGGAAGTCTCACCTAACTGCTAAGTATTTACCACTCATGTATGTCTAAATGCCCCTCTAGAACACCAAGATATCCTCTGCTTATATTTATTGTCATATTTAAAATTTATTTTGAAAATTAAAGTTTTTATAATCCTATCTCTTTGAAACGAAAACCATATAGCACTTATTCATATAGCTCCCTTTGGTGGTTACAGAACTGTGCAGCACACATGTATTTCATGGAAGGTCTTGTCCCAACTGCCAGTTTCTTCAGGGTTTGCTTCAGCTGCAGAGATCCAGCTTGCCCCATGCTATGCATTCCCATGGCACCCCATGACCACTGATTGGTCCAGTTCAATATGGGACAACTCTGATGATCCGGTGTTTTCCATTTGGTTGCAAAAGTCTTTATCAGGCCTCCACCACAAGTTGACTTCTTTGCCTAATCTTATTTCTTATCTCATTTTTCTAAAAGTATTCATCCCTAATAAAATACTGTGGCAAATTGTGTCTCAGTAGGTGCTCATGGTGGGCTCAGATAGTGACTCTCCAGCATCTAGAATAAAGTCTAACACATAGAAGGATACCATTGCCTTGTTTTGCAGAGAAATGTCAGGTATTACCAAAGTCACATATTTGATCCATCCATTAATAAAAGATAGGTGTCTATCTACTGTGTTTCAGACACTTTCTAGGTACTAGATTTTGACACTGATGGAGCTGATCATTGGTATCTTTGAGAACAGTGAATGAAAGAAGAGGGTATAATAAAAATTGTTAAGTGTTAAGGAGAATGAGTGTTAAGGTGGGATAATGCTCTATTAAATATAACACAATATCCAGAAATTAGTATTTTTATGTTTCTTTGGAAAATGTTAGAAGGGAAAAAATAGAAAAAAAAAAAATAAAGAAGGTGTGACCTGCAATGGAGTGACTGTAATTCATGGTACTCCTAACTTCTGGGTTCTCCTCTGCCTCTTGGCACTCTACTTGACTATATGTCCCAACCTTTTTTGCCTACATGGGACAAAGTCACTATTTCTGACCAATGTATATGGGCCAAAGTGATGTGCATAATTTAAAATCCTGGGCCATGAAAATGTCCACTGAAATTTTTCCCTTTTCTCTTTGCCCTACTGTAACAGAATGGAGAGGAATGCAAGGACCCAACGCAGAAAAGATCAGGGAGATGAAATGAGCCTGGATCCCTGAGTGACTATGCGGCATAGAGACTCTCCACAAGAACTTACACTGTACTCTGATATAAGCAGGAAGCAAGTTATCATTGTATAAAACCATGGAGATTCTGTAGTTGTTTGGTAAAATGAGTTGCCAATTCTCACAAATATGTATGGTGTGGAATTTAAAGAAAAGTTTCTTCTCCAAATGAAAAACCTAGACTATATTTAGCGGCTGAGAGGATGGTGCTACGGAAGATAAATGGAGGAAGCATGAATAATCATTAAAGCAAGTTCCCTGCTGTACAAAAAGAAGTGACCCAGAACTGGAGTCTCCATTCTCCTGGGTTTTGTTGTCAAGAGTGAGAAGACTATTGGTCATTTTTATTTTAGTGGTTTTACTACTAATTACTAACTAGAGAGAAATTATGAGAAAGGAACAAGAGTACCAACCACACGGAAGAAACAAATGTTCAAGAAGCCTTTCATGTTGTTATACACATGGTGAGCTATAGAGAAAAAATCAGGGTAATGCAAGCCGGAATTTAAATTCTGGCTTTTCCACATCTTAACTGTGGAATGCAAAAACAATTTACTCCGAGAATATTCAGTCAATTCAACTGTAACACTGTTAAATTGGTAAGCACCTCAATGGATTATTATTTTGTGTGAGTGAAGACATAATGAGTATGTCATGTAAATTGCACAGTAAAAATGTCTGGGATGTTTTGAAAATCATAAGACTAATTTTTAAGATGTAGGAATAATATTGAATACTTACTCTGTGTCAGGATTCTAAGCAAAATATTAGGATGAATTCATTCATTTCTCATAAAAACTCAACGAAGTATGTTCTTTTTGCTATTCCCATTTTATAGATAAGGAAATCCACCCAAAAAGTTTTGTTGCCAGTACTTTTCTTTTCGTAGAGAGAATCCGAGAACATGCTTCCTAATATTTTCATATTTTTGTAAGATGTACAGATTATAGATTTTATTCCTTTTGAGAACACCAATAATAAGATTCCTTAAAGTGACATTTACCAAGTCCAACCCTACTAAGGCTTTTGCAGTTGCCCTAAAGCTAGTCTCCAAAATGGTCTTTGTGGCATGTAGACCAACACGGATAAACCACAAAGCCAGAGCAGTGACTGCTCCTGAACCTCCAGTGTTTGTGGTACCCAGTTCATTATCTGTCAGTTCCTTCTATCTTCTCCCAGATGTCTCAGTGGTGTTTACTGGCTGCTCTCGGATCCCGCCACTTAACACCCTCCCTGCCCCCATCAATCCTACTGCAGTATCTCTGAGAACCGAGATGGAATACTTCTCAGAACAGTCCTGCTATGAGTCAAGGAAGTTGGGGTATTGATTCCCCAGCTTCTAGCCCTGCTTATTTGGGGATTACTATTGGTGTGTTAACACCTTAGCTTTGCTGACTCTCCAGTGCAGTGGGCCAAGGTTCTCCTGAGGCCAGAGGATATCCTGAAGCAGAAAGTTCCCTTTGGCATCAATGGAGACAAGTGGCTGGTGACCTCTGAGGTTAGCTGAGGAGACAAGACTAGATATCAACAAGGTCGGCTACAGATATTAAAAGGAAAAACACATTGACCCAATGAGCACCTAAGTACTTAATAAACGCCAGCTACCGTAACTTCAGTAACATTAGCATTATCACATAACTAGTACAGAACTGATATTCAACCCCAAGTCTTGAATATCCAAGTCTCAGATTACTTTATTATTTATTAGAATACAGAAGGAGCAGGGATGAGGACAGGCAGGCAGGCGGGAAGAAAGAGGAAAAAGATGTACTCATTTATTTATTTAGCTGTTCATTTTCGTCGCTTCCTCTCAGCCACAGGTTGTGAAACCAGATCTTTGGGTTTCACGTGGACGATACCTCAGCTGCAGATCCAATGCCCGAGCCCCCAGGGTACAACTGTCCAAAGATTTTAATTAACCAGAGAATCTTCAGATTTATTTCCAGTTATTTTTCTTTTTCCCTTTCTTCCTCCGACCTTTGTGGCTATTTGGGCTACCCCTTAATTCCTCATTCTCTGGGTAGGAATCTTAAAATGGGAACCATTTTTGCAGATTCCATTTTCCTTCTCTGAAATACTGTGCTTCTTCAGGAAAACCCTCAAACTAACATTCGTCTCCATTGTTGTTTTATTTCTTTAAGCCATGCCACTTACGACTCTGGGGTCAGGAGATAGTCATCTTGTTTGGATGAAGTTTCCCCAGGGGTGAGCTGCAGTCAAACCATGTCACCCTGGAAGACTTTAAGCCATTCTAGTTGCTCAATGGAGAACAATCCGGGATGCAGGCGAGTTTCCAAGACAACTGGGGTTTGATGGTTCATTGAAGGATGGCCAAAGCAGCTGCATAGTGGTGTTCTGGAAGTCTCCAACTATTCTGCAAGAGTTTTTCATTCAGGAAATCCAAAACATATTTGCTACAAACATTTTTCTCCTCAATTTTTAATCACATCTATATTGCAAGGGAAATGCATCCCATCTGTTTTGTAAATTCATTTAAACTTATATCATCCCAATAAAATGTTGAAATTTATTTGATGTTCCACACTTTAAAAAGGATCCCTGGAAGGAAGAACATATTTGGCAAAAGGTCACACTTCTGCTCCTCCTGAGTCTAGTGAACGTGGGACAGGGTGGTAGACTCGAGGTTACACAATGAACTGGTCATGTCCTGGATTCCTTTGAGAGATGGTTCCATGCCAGAACAGCATGGTCAAAAGAGGTTAAAGGACTTCAGATGTCACCAAGTCCAACCTCACTTCTATTACACAGCTGAGGAAACTGAGCCCAGAGGGGAGAATTGTCTACCTAATGGTTAATTGAAGGCATATTTGGGGGTCATACACTCAGGTCTCCAGGGCTAGTATCTGTGTAGCAATGTTCTTTCTACTCTGTTACAGAGCATCAAAGCACAAATGCAGGATCAGATGGCAGAACTCCGCCTAAGTGTGAAGTTGCAAGCCATTGTGAATTCTGGGGAAAGCGGGATCACGGAGATTTTAAAGCAGACTCCTTCCCTCAAAGTGCCCAGGTTCTGGGGTTAGATAGCTGTAGTTTAAGGACGTAAATGCTGATAATGACTTTGGGATTACTACTTGAGAAACAAAGCTCTGGGTCTCTGTTTCCTAATCTGTGAAATAGGTTAAAGTTAGCACTCATGCACTGGAAAAATTAAATAAACCTAGATGCAAAAACACTTGGTATATTGGTTACCACAGAGAAAATGTGCCCCAAAAATTACAGTTTTCTTCATATTGCTGTGGTCCCTATAACTGAATGATCTTGTTTCCTAGGACACTGTTTCATAAACTATGCCTTGTAGATGGCTATCCAAGACGTGTGAATTACCTTAGAAAAATCATGAGGAAATATTCCCCATATTTTCATATACTTTGAAACTATTGTACACCCTATCGTTTTCTTGGAGCTTCTAATTGCATAATGTGCAATTGGTAAAGTCTCTGAGAAGGTAGCCAGGAAAGAAAACTGTCAAATTGTGTTGAATGCAAACATTACCAAAGATCCCTGATTTTTCTTCCAAGAACACACATACTCGTGCTGGAGGCAAGAGCTCTCTGTTGACAGCAGTTTTGGATGTGGAGGCAGGAGAATGCTCCCTGGAAAACAAGCTGCTGCAGCTCGTACTCTCTTACCAACAAAATGTGCAGGAGTGATAGCTAAGCAGCTTCAGCTTTGAAAGGGACACTGGCGATTGACTTCAGGGAGGAAGGATCATTAAAGTCAGAAACATTTGATCAGAGGTTCTCATGAGGGAGCTCCTGGACACACAATCAAAGGAGGATTGAGAAAATTCCAGAGAATAACAAAAATGCATCTTTTCAACCTCAGCCATAGGCCTATGTGGGAAGAAGCAGAGACAGATAGTGGGGGAGCAAACTATCCTTTTATTTTCTTGTTTTTTTCCAAAGGCAGGAAGTACTCCGGTTCATTTTTACATTTACAATGCCGAGCACCGTGCCGAGAAGTAAGTGGGACTCAATAAATGTGCACTGAGTTGAGACCAGACCTAAGTGGATGTGAAAAGCCGTGATCGGGAGTCTCGATGTTATTTGGCAGACAGTGGGGAGGCGTCCAAGCTTGTGGCTCATGGGAGTGACATGTTCAGAGAGTGCACTTTAGAGAGATGGGTTTGGCAGCCTGTGGGGGATGCAACCAAGGAGAGAGAAACTGGAGGTAAGAATCACTCAGGATCCCAGATGCTCATCACCCAAGAAGCGACTGCTCTCGGGATGGACAGGAGGAATAGCCATGCTGATGGAAAATACCCTGCAAAGGTAAAAATTTATGAAACTTCCAGTTATGATGGTTAACATCTTAAAAGTCAAAAAGAAGAAAATGACCAGGGATGCATACAATTACCAGAGATCCTCTGTACCGAGAGAAAGAAAAGATTGGGGACTCTGAGGCTCACACCCCAGAAACTAAGAGGATGATGGTGTCACAGGCCAGGGGGAGGGGCACAGGTAGGGCACCTGGGAAGTGAGGAAGGTGGAGCAGACCAGTGTGGGGAAGAAGCTGAGTTTGGGGCTAGAGTCAAGTTTACGTTGCTGGCAGAAAGCATCAGGAATGTGCAGTGGGAACCTGGAAGATAAATTAGGAACACAGATGTAGCTTTGGGGTCCACCTACAGGATGCTGAGACCTGAAATTCAGGGCATAAGTAAGAGTGGATTTGAGACCTGAAAGAAAGGAAAGTCTAAGACACTTGGACCAGGTCCTCCATCATGCACGGCTGCAGCCTGACACAATCTGACTCATACCCACGGAACAAGGGTCATGCTACCTGCAGTCCCATCTTTGTCCAGTGGATGAATCAACCCTGAAGGTCTTGTTCAGCTCCCAAGGATGGAGTCTAGATGTGGTCCTGCTTACCCCGAGGATGGAGTCTGGAAGTGGCCCTGATCTCCTCCAAGGATGGAGTCTGGAGGTGGCCCTGCTCTCTTGCCTTGGAAGAGTCCCAGATGCCCACTTGCTCACTCATAGGAGATGCTTCCAGCCTCAGGAGTTGCATTAAGAAAGGAGCCTCTGGAATCTTAGTGCTTGGATTTGATCCAAGAGGGTAGCAGAATTTTTCACCTCATAATTCTTATGAAAATTTGGAATAGAAATAACATCTCTGTGATAGTGTTTGATTATTAAGGGTAAATATAAAGCACTTAGAAAGTAACTGGTGTTTAGTAGAGAGGCGCTCAATGTATTTTGGCCATTACTGTTGGTTTGATCACGCCAGCAGTTTGCGTCCAGGGCCGATGACTGTCCTTGTGCCTCAGCGCCCCTACAATGATGAAAAATCTGCCCTGAAGTTCTGCTCCCTTTGCAGAAAGTCCGCAGTTTCACTTGTGTTGGGACTCTCCTGAAATAGTAAAAACCCAGACAACGCATGCTGATGAGTTGGGAAGATACACAGAAAGGTCAGCATTGCTTTTACCCCAGGATGACACGGACGAGAAGACATCTATTCTCCCATATCTGTTCACAACTGCCTCGACACCTCATAAACCCTTCTCCGATAGTTTTTAATGAGGCAGCAGCACAGATATCTAGGGCCCCGGGGGAGACATGCTGTCTGATGCTCTCATGATGGAAACACTGAATTGTTCTTTGTGAAATCAAGGGGCTTGCTTTGAACCCCTGTTGACAGACTGTCCCAGTGAGCTCAGCCATGAAATCTGGGGAAGGTGACTGCAAGGGAGAGGCAGAGCAGTGGAATGCTGGGCTGAGGTGGCGGGGGCTCACGGGGAGGAGTGGAAGAGTAAAAGCAGACATGAGTTCTGTGTGTGGCCAACATGAAATGGTTCCGCAGCTCCTCATCAGCGCAACGCCCCCTGCTCTGTGCTTGTGGTGTGTTTTGTGTGTCTGCACATACAACCAGGCTTCGGGTCCGCCATGAAGGGGCTGAGCACGAGCACTTCTGCAGTGAACTTACACCTACGTGTGACTGTCTTTGTCTCCTTCTGTCCCAGTGTAGCACTTAGCACCATGCTTGGTGTATGATAAATGCTGCGCAAATGTGTTGACAAATGGATGGATGATCAGAGAATGGACCATTTAGCAGAGAGAAGGCATCTATTAACTTTCATTTTCTCTTTTCTGCCCATGACTACAGAATAAGGCAAAGGATGGGCCAGAGGCACAGGAGAGTTCCTTTAACCTGTCTTCATAGATTCCCAAGTGTTGATGGGGTAGATTTCCACCAATTTTGAGACGGTAATCTCCTGCCAAAGATGCTAAGTCCCCCACCTAGGGTGATGGAGGGAAACCAAACTTTACTTCTCAGCCCAGGCGTGTCAAGTCCCTCTCCCTCCTCCAACCCTCCCCACCCCGTGCCTTACACATGCCAAGTGGACGGAAGCAGACTCTGCTTTGGATTGGAGAAGATCCCGTAATCCCACCCAACAGGGACCCTCTAAATTAGACAAATCAGCCCAGCTATGACTTCCACACACACCTTAGTGACTCTGCCCCTGTGTATTAGAAACAAATGTCAGTCTTTAGAAATCAACTGCAGTTCATTGGAAAGATCACTGACGCTTTAACAACAATAGCAAACAGCCTTTGATTGCTTATTTACACAGAACACTTAAACACCGTCATTATCATCCTTGGTCATCGTGCCAGCCCGAGAGCAGACACCCTCATCCTTCTCACTTACACAGAGAAGAAGGCCCAGAGAAGTCTAACTTACCTGCGCTTCCACAGCAGGTCACTAGCCAAGCAGGGACGGCAGCCAGGCCGGCGGCCTCCTGAACAGCGCTTTTAAGCTCTGCACGAATTAGACCTGTGTTTACATCTAACTTCAGCACTAGAGACTTTATGGCAGTGGTCTTACATGCACAAGACTCCAGTGTTATCATCTGTAAAATGCAAAAAACGTCTCTATCCGGTGTCCCCCATGGTACGCACATGCTCAGCGCCTAGTTAGCACAATGTCTGGCACATGGGAGCCCACTTTTCCCCTCCTCGTCTTGTCTTGGTCATTGAGACAAATTCATGAGGGAGTCTTCTGTCACCGAGTCTGCCCCTCCCTGGATCTCAGAAGTGCTTCCCCTGTGGCCACTGGGGGTGAGGGAGCCGGCATCCTTGGGGGGAGCCCCGGCAAGCTCATTCATAAGACATTTATGGAGATTCAGCAAGAGCTGGGCAGCAGCCTGGCCCTAGCATCAGGGACTCCATGGTGGGTTCATTAGGTATGAAGGGCCTCTGTGGCCGGCGGGGAGTGGGGCTGGCGGGGAGAGCGGTGCAAAGGCCAGCTGGCTCTCTGGCAACAAAGTCAACATCACCCCAGATGTCTGCCCCGGGGTTGAGGCCATTAGCTCCAGTTTACCTGCTCACTTCATTTTTCAAAATTAGCCACAAAAGCCTCCCGCGGAAACACAATGGGCAGCATTTCTCAGCGGGGGTATAAGGAAAACAAAGCAGAGCTTTTCCCTGCACTTGTTTGGAGTTTCTGAACGCATATTCCTGATGGCTCCCACATGGATGTCTGTGTGAACCCCACTTTTCGCTCTGTTCCCAGATGCACCTCAGCTAGGGCCAGGCTGCTGTCTGTTCCTGCTGCCAGTCTTGCCCGGACACCCCAACTCTGAGCCCAGCAAGGCACCGACATTCTCATTTTCTTGCTCCTTTTCCTGGGGGATACTGTTACAGTTTAAATTCCTGGGTTCACTTGGAGGGTTGCTTGGAGACTGTATTAGCTTTCAGCCACCTGATTTAATCTCTTCTCTCACTCCCTTCTCTCCCCACTGCTGCTCAGACAAGGCAGAGGGCAAAGGGGAGAGGTGAGGAGGTTAAATGCTTGTCTGCGGTGACATCTTTTCATCAAGTTGTGCTGAAAGCTGGCCAGACGGGAGCGGCTGGGGTGGCGGTGGGGCTGTGATCCGCTGCCTGTCTTTCGGCTGCCGCGCAGCCCGGTGTGAGCTTAAATGGGAGCGCTGGGGTGCAGGCAGGGCGGAGGGAGCACACCGATGAAAGGAAAAGAGGAACAATGTCCACACTAAAATACAAGGCTCTGCAGTTGGAGGCGTCTGCCGTGAAGTGCAGTTTTGCTCCTGGAAAAGGAATTCCAACCTATACATGGATAGGAAAGGAGGCAAACCTACTGTGCGCTGCAGAACCGCCGCAGATCAAAAGGAACTTGACTGAAAATACTTGTAAGAGAAGGGTCACATGCAAAGCAGGGGGTGAGCGAAGTCCCAGCTGTGCCTTGCTGGTTTCCATATTGAAACTTTGGGGAGTCAAGGGAACGGGGAACTCTCAGCAAGCTGGACACTGGGCTCACGGAATGTTTTGATTTCCACATAATTCATTATTCATGACGCTGTCCTGGCACCATGAGGACAGGGACTTTTGCTTAACTTTCTCCACTGATGCCTCCAGCACATGGAAGGCTGACGGATGCGTAGCGGACTGTGAATACGCTTGCCGACAGCATACAGGGAGACCTGGAAATGAGGCAGCAGCTGTCCCCAGATCGGTGTCTTTGGGGCTGCAATTTGCAGACCAGTTGTTATGATTTGAGCTTCTGCTCAGCGTTTCAGAATCTTTCTCCTTATAAGGTAGATAGACGAGTATGCAGAATATATTTTCTTATCCTCACTAAGTAATTAGTTCATGAAAGTTTTGAGTAGTCCACCAATCATTATCCTCTCCACAATAAGAGCTCTTTTCCTCCTAAATAGTTTTTGGCTCTGAAGTTCCATTCAAGCCGCTTTCCATAGTGTAGCAGGCTGAATAGCAATTCCCAAGGTTATCAGGTCCCAATCCCTGGAACCTGGACATATCATCTTGGCGTGAAAAATAATCTTTGTAGATATGATGAAGTTCACGATCACGAGCTGGAGGGAATATTTTGTATTCTCAGTTGGATCTGAAATCAATCAGGTGTCCTTGTAAGAGAGAGAGAGAAGATTTGATGACCACTGAGGAGAAGACCATGTGAAGATGGAGGCGGAGATTTGAGTGATGCAGCCGTAAGCCACGGAAGGCTAGAAGCCACAGGAAGCTTGACGTGACAAGAGTCAGACACTCCCCTGTAGCCTCCAGAGGGAGTATGTCCTTCTGAACACCTTGATTTCAGCCCAGTGAAACAGATGTTGAACTTCTGGCCTCCAGCACTGTGAGGCAATCCATTTATGCTGCTTGAAGTCACCCAGTCTGTAGTAATTTGTTGTGGGAGCTCCAGGAAATGACTAGAGGGAACAATGCTAGCATGTACTCACCCCTTGGAGCAGAGTTTGGGGGCTGATCTGGCTAAGACTGGTCAGATCAGGAGAGAGGCAAGGACAGGGAACAAGGTCAGTCAAGTAAAGCCAGCTGTCATAGGAGGTAAACCGTGAAGCACTAATGATGTAAGACCCCACACCTTTAAATCTTGCTCTCGTATTATCTGGCTGACATTAGTGGTGAGGATAGGGTCTCTGTTCTGTGAGGACTCGGCGGATGGAGGAGCAGCTGTCCTCAAGGTGTTGCTCCTCATGCTTTTATGAGTTCGCCTTGCGCACCTCTATCAGCCGTCAGGTGGACATGGGAGAGAAAAGGGAAAATTACAAATAGAGGTTATTAACAAGTCAAGATTGTGAATGGCATTTATCCCTTCCATTCATATGCCACTGGGTCTAACTTAGTCATGTTACCCAAAGAAGACTAGGAAGTACACTTCCTCACTGGGGACCCCCATTCTAACAGAAGTTCTAGCATGAAGGAGCCTGGATTTTCAGTGGAGAGTCAACCAAGGCTTCAACTAAAAGGAGGAAAATACCTACAACAGCAAAGGGATTAAAACTCAAACTAGGTAATTTAATTGAAAACATGAAACCATCTAACTTTCATTAAAAATGTACACAAAACATTGTTAATTAATATGAAAAATTCATATATGTTTTTAAGATAGAATGCAAGCAAGCTTGCCTTGATTATGCATGTTTAGAAGACCTCCGATCAGGAGGGCTTTGCAGTTCACACACTTCTGACTTGCACTTCTGGGAAAATAAATATAGGTTCTGACATAACAAAGACCAAGGTTCAAATTCAAGATCCTTGAATTAGAAGCAGGGAATTTCTGTAGTCACCCAGTCATCAGGAGAGATAGACAAAAAGAAAAGATGGGACCTACCTAATGAGTTAATTCCTGCAGCCACAAGAGTGGGATGAGCCAACATCACATGTGAGGCTTGAACCCAGGTATGAGTGACCATGCCTGGGTTCCAGATGAACTGACACCCTCCTCCTAGGAATCGGGACAGTGAGAAGCACTTGCAGTCAGGTGAGCGCCACCTTGAGGATTCTCTAGGAAAGAGTCTCTGTGCAGACAAGAGGATGATATTATGCTTCTGTTGGCAAGAATTAACCTGAGGTTATATGCTCAGAGAGCTCCTAGCTACTGTTTATGGCTTCTCCTGGGGTTTTGCGAGCATGAATTTTCAGTCGCATTCCATGCCCTGTTCATCTTATCCCTGGATTGACCAGAAGGAATGGTGGTGTAATAAAATGAAACAATGAGACCAAGCAATGGGAAGGTTAGTTCCTAGAAGTATCTAGAAAGCGTGCTGCTTGGGCATATATTGTTTTTCCTGTCCTGATGGCACCCAGAAGAGGTGTGTTCTTCCTTTGGAACTGGCCAGAGAAAGAGTATTATCAAGAGTCAGTTTAAAAACCAAGGAGAGAGAATGAGTCAACACACACACACACACACACACACACACACACACACACACACAGAGAGAGACACGTGCACAGCCCTTTGACAATCTGGAAGTGTTTATAAAAGAAAATTATGTAAAACATGATGAAAGATTAAATGACACAATACAAAACATAATGAAACCATGGTATATGAAACACAGGCATAGTTATAAAAGGACCAATAATACTTCTAGAAAATAATAGAAAAAAAACACACCAGCCCCCAAACCCAAGTCCTAGTGAGCAAACTAAATACCAGAAGAGACATAGTGGAAGAGAGACTCTGTGTTCTGGACATTCGCTGTGAACGTAGCCTTGAAAGATGAAAAAGATGATCGATTCTATTGGTAACAGTGTTGTTGGAAGTGTTGCTGTAGCTAATATTTCCTGAATAGCACTTATATTGTTTTGAAAATCAAATTACCTCAACAGAAAAAGAAAGTAGAGAGCTCTTTGAGGAAGGGAAAGAAAGGATGATTGGTGGCTCATGTCAAGTCCGAACTGCAAAAGTTGATGAAAACTGGCAAAGGCGGTCCGCCAGGTAACCTGGGTAAATATCAAGAATGATTTGGGACACGATGTTCAGCAACAAGACCGAGAAGGAGAGGCTGAAGGTTGGCTTATCTGCTGTTACGTAATGGTCATATGTCCCAGCCCCAATTCTAAGTCATCACAATCTTTATTCTCTACTCTCTGATCTGTCACAGAATTATTTTGATGAGTGTTGTTATGGAGAAAGACAGATTAAAATCTGAATTGTTTGGTCATTACATTTTTCTTTAACCACAAGTCTGTACATTGTTTTAAAATAAAGCAACAACAACAACAAAATTATCTTTTGCAAGTAGTCCTGTGAGGTGTTTAGTGATGCCAGGCTCAGGGTAAAGGATTTAAGATTGAGCAGCATCCTAGTGAAAACTGTATTATACCTATGATTACAATCGTAATGGAATTTCTATAAATCTCCCCCTGTCACTCGGAGAGCTGGCAAACCCTGTAAGGGGGCTCCAAGTGGGTGTGGAAAGGGGGCCAAACAAGTTTATCTTGAAGAGCAGGTTCCAGAAGAGAAGGTCAGTTATGGTCCTTCTCACCTTCCAGTGAGCATTTCTCTGCACATAAAATGGACACCGTGTGGGAGAAAAGTTGGGTTTTTTTTTAATAGAATATATTACACGTATTATATTGTTTCCAAAGACATACTCATTTTCAGATACTGAACTCGCTTCTCCGTCCCTGGATACCACACAGCGCACCCGCTACCAGAGTCCCAGAGTGGTCCTCCGCCCGGCTGTTCCCTCTCTCCTCCCCACCCTCTGGCCATCATCATCGCGTGTCCTGGGGTTTTTTGCTGGAGTTTAACTGTTTATTTGTTTCATTTCAGTGTATGCCACATATGAGAGAAATGATCTTGTATTTCTCTATTTCTTTCTGACTTACTTTGCTTCACACGATCCCTTCCAATTCATCCAGATGGTTGCAAAGGGCACAGTTTCATTTTTTAGTAGCTGCATAGAATTCCATTTAGTCTCTAGACCCATATCCAGTCCTCCGTTGATGGGCATTAGGGTGGTTTCCACGTCTTGGCTGTTGTGACCTATGCTGCTGTGATCACGGGATGTCTTAACCCCGACGATTTCAACCAGACACTCCCTGCTGAAAGCCCTCAGGAGCCCCTCGTGCCCACCACACACTCAGGGCCGCCCCTTCCAGCCTTCCCTCTCCTCTATTTGCTTTCGTGCCTCAGTAGGCGGAGAAATCATAGCCAAAGCTTAAGCTGACAAATGGTAATAAAACCGAAGAACTCCCAGGCAGGATTTTGAGCTTGACCTCAGAGCTGTGGTCAAGCTGGAGATATATTTTCATGTAAATATTCCTGGTAACATGAGCTTGGGATTCAGGCCAGTGGAGTTGGAGCTTTGGAGGGGCCTTTTCTCACTCTGCTCAGTGTATATGCTGCTGTTTCTCAGAGCCTTTTCCTCTGTTGAGGAGAAAATTGTGTTTTATGACCCCTGAAGCAGTTAGCACCCTGATGGCTTTTCCAAAGCCAAGATTGAAAGACCATCCAACAGGTTTCAAAGCTAGAGTGCAAGCCCTGAGGAAGCAGCTCCTGGTCTGGAGCTGACAGGTATTTGGTTGTAGCGAATTGCTGAGCCCTAGAAAGAGCCTATTTTCCTCACACACGATGCGTTCTACAGTGGACTTGAGGTGACTAAAATGAGACGTGCAAGGAAGAACATCAGCCATATAGTCATCAGGAGTCAGAGTCTTCAGAGAGGTAAATAAGTACACTAAATTCAAGAGCAACCGAGTTATTATAATTGGATAATAAACTTGAATTTCTTGGCAGTCAAGGTTAAAAGAAAAGTGTCGGAAGGTTTGGTTGCTGGGGAAGGTCTATGTCAGTCTATGCATTTTGCTGTATTAAAAAAATGTTATGTGGAAACTTCTAGAAGGGACATTGGTAGGTACAATGGAAAGTGCCCTTAGAGCAACATTAAAAACAAGACAAGCTATTTTTAAATGGCTGTCTGATAAAATAGCTTGGATATTACGAAGGGTAACATTCTGAAGCAATATTCAGTGAAAAATATCTTGTAAGAGATTAAGCTTACATGCACAAAATACATAATTTCCTGGAGACCACATCTTATAAAATAAACAATTTAGGTCATCCGGAGTGATGGATCAAAAGTCTGCTATTGGCTTATATTTCTTTCCTTTTTCTCTAAAATACCCTTTCAAAAAAAAAAAAAATACCGAGCAGACACTATGAACCCCAAATCTCGGCTTCCAGCAGAGAGGTGACTGCAAGTGAGTGTCCGGAAGCTGGCCGTCTCTCCAGTTCTTGGACTCAGAGTCCTTCACTAGACTGCAACATGCTAGAGGACAGGGGAGTAAGAACAAACTCAGGGGACTGCCGGTGCCCAGGGCTGGACCTGACCCCCTTACATGTCACTGTTGAGAACTCAGTCATGGGGCTATAAGTCCTGCCTGACATAAGAGGTCATGGGAGGCATCAAACACGTGGCCGTGTGCTCCAGTTTAGTTTAGTTTTTCCACTTCAGATCCACCCACCTTTCTGTGATGGTGCCAACCCGAGTCTGCTTTGAATATAACTCACTGTTCCCTCTCCTTGGCCCTATATTTATTTTCCCCATTTATTTATTAAATAGTTATTGTTTCTTTGGTTGCCATTGCTATATGATTTTCAGTATCATTTCCCGCCAGTAATTGAATCACTGATATTACATATATTTAGCTCTCTGAATGACAATAAATAACAGTAATACTAATTCTGGAAAATATGCTCAAAATGATATCCTCCCTTTTGGGCTTGGGTTTATTATTCTCAGTTGTTTGCTAAGGGCCCATCACCTCAGAATATCCTGGAGATAGCATTCATTATCTGCTCATATACAGCACTGCTTTGAATTATCTAGCAGTAGATAATCCAAAAATCATTTCTGTTATGTTTTGAAATGTAAGTGTAAAGAAAATGGCAATATGTGAAAAGCATGAGTGAGTACAAGAACGAAATTTTTATGTTATCTTTCAGAGTAAAACATAACACCAAATTCAATTGCTTGAGTCTTTCTCCCTTCATGATAAAATTGGCTGCCATCATCACTTGCACTGACCCTAAACAGTTCTTAATGAGGTTGATATTACTTCAGACAGAGAAAACACAGACTTGACAATGCACAAAAAGGAATTTTAGTTAAATCCGAAGTGGATCATCGAAAATGTATTTATTTTTCTGTACACACACATATACATAGACACACCAAGGCATAACTGGTGAACTTTCGACGAGTACTATTTTTTACTAAAATAATAAGAAACAAGGATTTAAGAGTGATTTATGTTTTCAGAACCGATCCATATGTTTCATACCATGTAAACCATGGAAATGTTCCCAGTTTCGTATCTCAAACTCTTCTGGGTAATGAAAGTAGTGAAATTCTCCCATGTTTATGCTCAACGTCTGAGCTAAAGCAGAACCTGTTCCAGGGGATCATTTTATATAAACGCTCCACTTTTCATAGCTGCTGTGGGAAGCTGACCTCTACTTCATAGCAGATTTAGGAGTGTCATTCTTCTAGTCCTTGGGACAGTGTCCAGACAGGTAAAGGGAGCTGCTTGTAGTAAAGATCCTTAGTCTGTCTGACCAAAGGAGAACATGTCAAGCTCCCGTCTCTCCTGACTGAGACCCTGAAATTGAGGCCATGGAGTATGTAGCCTCTTTAGATGCAGGTGAAACTCTTTTTATTGGACCAAACTGCCCTTGGGCAACCTAAAACCAGGTGTCAGAAGAAGCATAAAGTGTGTCCTGGTTGAAGAAGTTAAGAAAGG
Organism: Solenodon paradoxus; assembly: GCA_004363575.1. Lineage (NCBI taxonomy): Eukaryota > Metazoa > Chordata > Mammalia > Eulipotyphla > Solenodontidae > Solenodon > Solenodon paradoxus. The sequence continues at coordinate 49,118 of RJWH01000613.1, forward strand.
CTAGAGAGACAGCTGTGTGCTGGTGTGCTATGTGCTGGGTCTGATATAATAGGATGTGGCTTACAGGTGAGTCACAGCATAATTAACTAGTGGTAGACATTCCTACCCATTCATCCCCTTCAGTTTACTATGGAAAACACACAAATCCATGAACTTTTTTGATGTTTCTTAAATATTATTGTTTTCAAAGAACCTAGCACTTAGTAGGCACTCAGCAGGGGGCAGTGTGACACAGTGACCTAGCCCATATGGTCTCTGGACCTCTCCTTCCCCATCTGTGACCAAGTGATGATCATTGTCTTTCTAGAATCTCATGTGCATTAAATTAGATAATAGATGGCTAGTCTTTAAGCAGAGTAAATATTCAATACAGGGATAGTCTTTTTATTTCTCCTTTTAAAATTAGTATTATAAAAAAAATCTTCCCCCAGCCTAGAAATCTCACTCAGACTCCAGACCTGCATATTCTTCTCTGGGAGGCCAGGGAAGTCTTCCAACTCTAAATGTCCAAAATGCAACTCATGGCCACCCAGTCCTCCCAATTTGATATTAGCCCATCACTCCTTGCTTTAATCAAAAGAACAATGTCCAGAAAGTTTTGCAAACATGTCATTCTTAACACCTCCTCACTTGACTCCTGGCCACTGAGATCATCTGAGTCCTTCAAAGTTGACCACATACGGCTGAGAACTTCTCACCCGTGCCCCAGCCACCTTCAGTCCACACACCACGCTCCCTACCCTGGGGGCCATAACACAATTCTAAATTGATCTGTCCTACATCCTCTCTTGTCCCCCTCCGATTTGTTCTCCACATTGACAGAAGGATCGCTCTTTTAAGAAAACACATATGGGTCCCTGTTGTCTACTGTTTGAAATCCTTCATTGTTTCTCACTGTTCATAGAACGAAGACCAAACACCCTGGCCATCACGGCAGCCTCAGCTTGTCAGTTCTCCTTGCCCCTCCTCCCTTCTCTGGCCTCCACTCATTCCAGCTTGTTTCAGTTCCTCAAAGGACATCGATTCCCCTGGTCACAAGACTTAAGCACCAGCTGGCCATCCTTCCCTGTCACACCCGCTGAGACCCAATTAACCCTACCCACCCTTCAGGTTTCTTGCTTCCTCAGAGAAAGCTTTCTTTAGAAATTTATCTCCTTTTTCAATGTTATCAAAGCCTCTGCACACCTCTTTGATGAGCATTTATCACTGTTGTGATATAACCTATTTCTGTAGTTAGATTTGTGTGAGTTTCTCTTCAAAATGTAAACTTCACAAAGGCTAGAGGTGAAAGGTGGAGACAGAACTCATGTTTTGTTCACCTTTGAATCCAAATATCCAGGAGCGTGATAGACATTCAAAATGCACGTATGCACAGGTTTCATGTGCACTGTGAGTGCATGTACTTACATGTGTGCATGTGTGTGTGTATATATGTGCATAAGAATAAAAGCTACCTCTTGTGTCATGAGACTCAGCCCAGGCTTTCATTCACTAACCTTTAACCCTCCATCTTTTTCTCCAGCTCTTTGAAGCCCAGTTAAATGGGGGATTTCATTATGTATTGATGACTAAGTAAAGCTGAATGGTAATTGGAACAAATATTTTCTGACTTTGCTTTGGGGATTTTTGTTCAGTAGAAACTTTAGTGTCTATTATCCTTGGCCAGACTTCACTCTGTTTCTATCTGAATTCAGGATCCAACACTCGTTAACTTCTTGAAGATGGCAGGTCCCTGGAGTGGAAATCAGAGGGAGGGGTACTGATGAGAACGTGAAAGAAAGTGGATAATGAGCAACATTATCTCTTTCTGTGACTGGAACAGGAAAGTGGCCCTGCTTCCCTTGAGCAAATAACAGGCACTCTTTTCCAATACAGCCCAAGCCAGGCAAACACTCCAAAGCAGATAATGACTCCAAGAAGCCATTTATATAAATCTACACAAGTGGCACCGCGTGGTGGAGAGGGGAAAGAAGCTGATAACATAGAAGGTTTCGATCCAAGGGGATGCGTAAGAGCCCTACCTAGGCATCAGCTCAGCTGGGTGTGTGGGTGGCAAATCTTGGTTGTGAATTTCACAAACCTCAGGTGTGGAGTCCTCTGAACATTAAAGAGGAACCATGCTCCTCAAACTCAACGCACACACATGCCCTGGGGATTTCATTACTCTGCGTTTTCTCAGTTGGTGAGCCCGAGGTAAAAATAGTTGTTCTAGAATTCTCACAACTTCCCAGACCGGCATCCATGCTCTGTTCTCGGTATTGCCATTGGAGCAGCAAGTAGGACAAGAATGTCTCCCCACCTTGAAGCAAATCCCTAAGTGTCTGAGAGTGGCCAGATGGTTCCAACGCTGATAAAAGCCATAGACCAGACTGGGAAGATCCCTGTCATCCCTCCTAAGTGTTCTGCCACTGGGGACCCATGGCTGCTCCAAAGCTCTGCAGTGCAAGTCATTTTTAATGATGAGTAAAGTAAACTGAGTCATCAGCAGCCTGATGCACCTCCATTAGGACAGGGCTTCTTGGTAGATTCTGGGGTTCACAACCTAGGGTTCACCTATAAAAGAGGCAATTCTCCACTCACTGATATCTACTGACAGGCTGAGACAGAGATGATAATGGTGATGAAGTAAGAAAGGGACAGTCCTATAAAATGGGGTATCTAGAACAAAATCCTAGTGAGTATCCTCCTCTCCTCATATGTGCTTTTTAATTGCAGTAGTATCATTGTGCTTTATGAAAAACTTTTATTTGTATCCTCATTTTGCAGATGTGGAAACTGAGGCTGAAAGAGATTAATCAAATTAGGCAATTACTAACTGAAGGAGCCCAGATTCTGATCCATAAAAATCCATTTTAAATCAATTGTTCTTGATATCATTGCAGGTGAAAAATTTCTGAGAAACTTTCAGAAACTATTCATTTTAATTCCCCCGTAATTCTTGTCATTGCTGTTAAAAAAAAAAAGAAACCCACACAACCACAACATCCAGTTAATTTAATATATATCCAATGTTGAATACGGTTCCTTAGACTTTATTTTAATTATTAAATTTATTCCCATTAAAAAGCATTTATTCCCAAGAACTAAGAACGTTTGACAGCGTATTTTGATGAGACTGTATTTGGGGTCACACAAAACCCAGTCGTAACTGATGTTGGGTTCTCAGTTCATTGAGAAGGGATCTTACAACAGCAGGGTGATTTCCAGATTCTATATCTTGGGATTCTAAGCAATGATAGTTAGGCAGAGTGTCATAAGCCAAAAGACATTCTTCTACTGCCTCCCGTAATCTCTCAAGAATGCTCTAAGGTAGGCGTCCACCCACAGTTCCCATTGTACAGACGGGAAAACTAAGATTCTGAGAAGTTGAATGCCTCACCTCGTTTACAGGTGGAGTCAGGATTCCAGCTCAAACACTTCGACCCTATTCCGGGGATAAACCACTTTGTTCTACTGTCTATCACTTCAGGGACTGTGTTGTTTCCACCAGCAATTATGACGCAGGTCTTCACTACGCTGCAGGAGATGAGAACAAAAAGGGACTGGAAGAAATGAGTACTATCAGAGAATGAGGTTCTTATCCAAAAAATGGGAGTCAATGTATGGAAGTTTGAGACACACAGATTTTCACTTAAATCTGGAAACTGGGTTTATCTGACAAAGTTCTCTGTAAAGGAGAGGCCTCCTCTGGGTGGGAAGGAGACCCCTTCATTGCTGGTATATCAAACATTCTCTGCACACCTACATGGTGAAGAATGCCTTTCAGATTGGGATGGCAGAGTTGGCATGGCTGTGGTTTGAGGTCTCCTTCAGCCTGAGTCGCTGTAATCCTGTGATCTGACTTAAATCCTCCACCATTCAGTCAGCAATAAGGGCCTGATCATTTACAGTTACACACTGAGATATTTCCAGGAATGATTTCCCTGTAGCATTTTAATAAGTACTCTATAAATAATAATTTATCGAAGTTGCCTTCCCTGTTAGAAAGAGAATATATTAAAGAAGTCTAGCTAATTGAAGCTGGCAGTTAAGTTCCCTGAATCGAAACCAATCGGTTTATCTAAATGACTCTAAAGATTTGGGATGAAAACTGCTCATTATATTCCACATCCTAATACTCCAAGATCCAGATGTTTCACCGGATATTGACATGGCCTTCCAGGAAACCCATGTGCAGCACTAAGTTGAAAGTGTTCTGATACAATTAAAAATAAATGGGATCAGAAGAAGCCTTTACTCTTCTTTCACTGGGAGCTGAAGGAACTTGAAAGATGCTGAAAGCTATGTGATCCAAATCTGCAAGACTGCTGGTCCTAACTGGGATGACAGCATAGCTAGAGCTGCTAGTGACTGCCTGATCTCTATCTGTGGTCCCAGGGTAATATTTAACAGGGCAACGTTTCCCTCCCCAAAGTGTCCTGGTTTGGACAGCAAGTTACATAGACATTAACATTAGTTATGCCACCAAGAGAGACTGAATAGGGATAAAATCAGGCACCGAGAAGATACAGTTTTAGGTGGGGAAGGGAATGCAGATCCAGGGATAGAATAGACTCAAGGAAGAACTCTTGCTCACCATTCCTCAAGCACTTTTTACTTTCGTATGATGCAGCAGTTTTACATGGATTGCTCCTTCCTTTCAACTTTTCCGTGTGTGTGTGTGTGTGTGTGTGTGTGTGTGTGTGTGTGATCCATGACCTATGAAATCCTTTTTAAAAAGTTTTTTTTTTTTTTGTAAGTTACATTATTGTAAGATGGTTAAGGAAAGATAGTAGAATGAGACATAAGAAGTATAACCTCCTCTGAAGATTTTGCCTTTCCTGGGGAAAAAGATAGTGTAAATCAGTCTTGACAATTCAGTCTCTCTCATCTTTTCTCATGATTTTATATTAACTATGAACATTTCTGAGCATTTGTCTAACTTAGCCATAGAATTACTTTTAATATTCAGGCAAGTCCTGTAGGGTATATGTCTTCACTATCCCCAAGGTGAAGAAAATCATGCTTAAAGAGAATGAGTAATTTGCCTGGGGTTGTACAGCAAGTCAGTGGTAGTGTCGCGATTCTAATCTGGGAAATCTGATCCAGGTTACTCCTGGCTGCTGCTGTAATTTGAACAACCATTGTGCACAGCTAGTCAACAAACATTTGCTGAGTTAAACAGCGCAGGGAGAGGGGTAGGAGACAGCCTTGCTGTCATGAATTTCCCAGTATCTGGAATAGAACATTGAAAGGCCAACCAATACAGATACGAGGCGTGTATAGAAGTAGTTTAAGAGACTCAAACACTTACGGAAAGAAGGGGCCCAGTGGAGAAAGCTTCAAAGACTTCTTAGAGACAGAGTTTCTAGAAGCTGGTTTTGAGGGGTCAGACAATGATGAAGAGCAAAAGTTAGATGAGGATGATGCCTGACAAAGGGAATGACCTGACAAATGGGCATCGGCTAAAGAATAAATGGCAAGTCAGGGTTCTCAAGTAATCCATTTGGATTGCACTGTTGTAAAGCTTAAATGTCTTCATCAGGTGAATATGGACTTCCCATCATAGCTACTGCTTCCCACTTGCCATCACGCGGTTCTCTCCCTGTGTTCTACTCTCCATTAAAAGCTTTTTCCCCCACTATTTACCATGTTGTTTTAAGACAGCAGCATTTATGGTTTTATTTCATACTGGAATATCCTTTTCATGGATGCTTGCTTCATCTAGTTCACTGTGGTTTCCTCAAATATCACCTCTTTAAGAAAACTTTCTCAGTGCACCCTGGTGGCCTAGCAATTTAAACCAGGTGCAGCCCATGTGTATCCCAGGTTCCAGGTTCCAGACCTGGGGCCAGGGAGACAACCAGTGATGGATAACTGAATAAGTTTAATGGAGAGCTTCTTCCTCCTCTTCCTGCCTGCCTATTTGCTTAACAGGAAGGGAGGAAGGAAGCAAAGAAGGAAGGGAGAGAAGGAGGAAGGAAGGAAGGGAGGAAACTTTCTCTGATATCCTGGGTCAGGGAATATCTCTCTATTCTGTAGTTCAATAATAGCTTCCTAGCATATATCCACTGCTATGCATGGTGCTTGGTACAGAGAGAGGATTCAAGACAAAGAAAATGAAATCAACTGGGAAAAGCTGCACAGATTAGAGGCATACAACGTTGAGGCAAAGGTCAAGCACAAAAGCTGTTTCTTCAGTGGTTCTGTTGAGACCTAGGACAGTATCTGTGATGATAACATCGTGGGGTACGATGGAGAAGGATTATAGATGCATGGACAGGGATCTCCTTCCAAATCATTGGGAAGGTGACCTCGAATTTCAGTCTCCAAACGGGGAGAGAGCATTAGAGCCCATCTAGTACAAGAAATCTCCCTGTTCACCCTCAACATCCCTTGTAAGTGTTTACCCATTTCTTTAGCAGGAAGTTTCTCCCACTATTGGAAAATCTGTGCTGGAGATTGCAGTCACTTAGTCGATCACCCATCAGATACACGTAATATGCAGTGTATACTTCACAGCAAAACACCAGGGGCCAAGAAGAGGAAGGTCCCTCTCCTTTCCTAGAAAATATGAGAAGCCAGTAGAGGAGACAGATGCTTGAAACAGGATAAAAGTAATTTGAGAACTGAGTTTCCTCTTCTAATCAGGTTCCCTTTGGCCTCTGACAGCACAGAGTTGATGAACCAGCCTCCTTTTATGTGAAAACATCTATCATGACTCCTCAAAGATTTGCCTACACATTCTTCTGATATGAGGCAATTATTTCATATCTTTTGCATTAGTTGTGCCCACTGATAATCTCATGAAGATCTATAAACTGTCAACTAGTTCTTTTCCAATGTACTTATCTAGTAGATGCGTTCTTTAGATGCCTGTGCTGAAATGGTTGTTGTGCAGGGGTCTGGGGGGGCAGCAATAAAGAAATGCAATGGGAAATTCAGCAGGAACATGCAAAACCATTCATGTTTCTCAATTATAAGTTAAAAGGCAAAGACTTGGGAACTGGACTTTCTTAACTTTGGGCAAAGTGTGGCATAATAAACGTTCATCCTTTCTTTCTTAAGAAATGAAGAGAAATGAGTGGCTTGTTCAGTTCTTGATATCAAAAAATCAACTTTAAAGCTATTTTTTATTAGAACCATAAGTTTTGTTTGAAAAATTTAAAAATCCGGAGTTTATTTTTCTTTGGTATTGCTGCAGAGAGTCAACAGGAATTGAGATAATTTTTTTCTTGTATTTGTGCCTACTTATTAAATACACATGTGAGCAAGTTTCCTTACATAGGTGCAAAAGGGATTAAAGTGGGGGAAAGGTGCAGTTTGGTCCATTGACCTGTTTCCCTGCCCTCAGGACTCTTTCAAACAGCTGTGAGAAAAAGGAGGAGGAGGAAAGAGGTAATTTAGCAGTTCAAATCCAGATGTTCGTTCCAAACACACCCTGAACAACTTTTGCATGGTTTATTTCATTTTCTGAAACCATTTTTCACAAGCCTGTTTTCTCAGCTGGGAAACTTCTGGTGTAGTCTTTTCAAACAAATATTGCATTTGGCATTACAAGGCTAAAAAAAAAAGAGCTTTTGAGACATTCAAAGGGCAATCTGTTTGCCTTGATCTGCAGAAGCAAGGCTGCAAGAATGTAGACATTCTGTACCATCCAAAATACAGGTAGAGCAAAGTTCTACTGGTACCATGGAGACTTGAGAGATTCTTTAGTTTGATCATCAGAATAATCTGCCATTGAGGTTGCTTTGAAGTGACCGAGTCAGGAAACCTGACTGAAGACATACAGGACTAGTGGAAGAATCCACTAGGATTAACACTAAGCCAGAAACTTCGATATGTCATTACAGATACCACAATCCGTTTTTACAAAGCTCTAGTTCCATTCACCTTCTTAAGTGAAATGTGAAAAGCTAGAATAAAAACAGTTCTAAATGACAGCCATCCCCATAGCTGGTCCCATTCACCTCAAAGTCTGAATCCTGGAAATTGGTTCACTAAAGTCAGAGAACTGGGGTCAGGACAGCCCCTACCTGACTACCGAGTGGAACTTGTCTGTTGGTCAGTTCATGAAATTAATACATTTCCCCTTCATGGCTGTTTTAAGTTTAATCAAAGATGGAAATAGCTTTGGGAAGGAATGGGCAGCCCCAAAAGCTTAGTCCAAACAGAAAGACAGGTTTATTTATCCCTGCAGAGAAAAGAAATAAAACCATGACAAAGGAATCAGAAAAAAGTAATAGAGCAAATTTTATTATAGGTGAAATTAAAATTCAGGGGTTTAATACCCAAAATGAGTCATGGGTAAGTTTCTTAACTGTTCTGAGATTACTTAGCTTTCCCAACTTTAAAATTAATCTGGATGTCCTTACACAGTCTCATGCAGTGCCAGTCATATAGTATCTCTTCCATATTTGTTAACTGTTCGCACGTTTCCCTGATTTAAAGATAAGTAAAATAATGTTTGAAGTCTGTATTTCTGCAAAATTTTCTGTCGATATTCTGTCTGTCTTCAAGATATTAAAGAAAATATCCAGTAAGTGTTGGCAATGCAAATCTGTGTATCGGGAGAGAAATCTGATCTGAGGATAGAGAATCATATCAAGGAGGTGATGACCACAGGCATGAGAATGTAGATGAACAGTCAAGGACTATAGAGAATAGGAGGTAAATGTGGCATACAACAGAGACCCAGGAAAGACAGTATTTGAGGAATTACCACATTAACAGACTCCGCAAAAACAACAGAACAGAAAATTGAGCAAGAATGATTAACATGGACATTCATGAAAACAAAGCCAAGACAGTCTCTAAAAGAAACAAAAGAGAAGATTTTCTAAATTTTAAAGTAAATACAGTTCAATCTATAAAATATCTTAGAAGTAGTAACTGTTGTCTAAAATTACCTATGACATGCTAAAATGCTGGGAAATGGGAAAAGGAATACAAAATAAAATGTACAAATTTTCTTGACTTTAATAAGGTTGAGTCAAAAAGCTATTGTTTCTTCTTGACCTTGATAATTAGAGAATTATCAGATCAAGTATGTTATTTTGCGAAATTTAGTAGAAACAAAAACAGGATGATTCCTCCCAAATTACTGCAGGAGATTAAAGAAATCAAAGCAGAGTTCAACTAGCACAAGACAGGAAATAGGGGAAATGGTAGGAAAGCATAAAATACAGAAAACATAAAATAAGATCATAGAAGGAAGTGAAAATTTATCTCTTATGACAATAAACGCAAATGACCGTAATTCCATAAGAATTAGGGTCCATCAGTTCAGGTGAGAAAAAAATTAGACCTCCTGGAAAATACAATTTTTTCAAGTGTCATAGAAAGTTTGAACATAAAGTATTTGAAAAAATGTGTATCAGAAAAAGGCAAATAATAGCAACATAGATATGCCAGTATTAATATCAAGATAAAGTAGACTCCTTTGTTGGAAAAGAATATACAAACAGGACAAGAATTAATTTACTTGGAGTTGTAGTTTGTTATGAGTAAATAGCTGTAATATACTTTGATAGTCTCATGATAGAGTATTAAATAAAAATGTAAATTAATCTTTTAGAAATTCAAAGGAACATTTTCATTTGAAATATATATCTCTCAACTAGACACATCAAACAGACAAAAATAAATAAGGATAAGTAAAGCTCTATTAATATGATAAGAATATACCAACATGTACACTATACCTAAAGAATGCTCATGTGTCAGTTGCATTTCTTTTTCCTTTGAATTGTAGTCACCTCTTCTAGGACCAACTTTACTTTCCATTAGGATGTGCTTTTCATAAAACATGAAATTATTTCTCCATTTTTGTCTTGCCATATGGTCACACTCTTGTGACAACAGTCTAGACTCAGTACTATAGATGTGTTTGTATAGTTACGCAATTACACATCCTCTTTTAGAAAAATCTTACACTCATTCTCTAGCAAAAAGGGTAAGCCCTCGAGGGACTCATGGACCCTCTATGTTCCTATTTTACAGTTAAACTCTTGGGACTATTCATTTAATCTAAACTCATAGTTAACTCTAGGAATACTATCTTTCAGTCCCTTTTTCTTTTGAACTTAACCCCTACACAAACTTTCAGATGAACTCATTCACATCATTCACACTAAAAGAAAGATGTGAGGGTACACAGTCATCGCTTAACTAGTGTCCTATCAGTAGCGTTGCACTGCTCACAAACTATGACTCTAACATCAGGAGTGATAATTGGTCAATAGTGTAGAAGGACACTTGCTAAGTACATCCAGATAAGATCAAAATTACAATTCTTAATTTTCCTCTGGATCATAATAGTCTTAAAACTTTTGGATTCTAAGAATGTTATCAAGCAGACCTGCTCTGGCTCATTAGTTTCATGTTTGAACTGGAATTAACGTCATCAAGACTTTCCAATTCTGTTTAGAATGGAAGAATTCTGATAGATTTCACCTTATGTTCCCCTCCCCTGTCTACATTGTCATCACTACCATCATCTTTACTATAAGTTACTGCATGTTGGCAACCATGTCCAACTTTTTGCATATATTTTACAATTTGATCTTAGAATAATATTCATGGTAGAACCATCTTATTGATGGATACATTGAGTCTCATGCCCAAAGCCATAGTGCAAGTACATGGCAGAATATATATATATATATATATATGTTCATATGTATAATTATATATATGTATATATATGTATACAGATATATACATACATATATAATTTTTTTAAAGGGAAGGTGCAGGCAGGAATGAGGGCAGTAGTTGGCAAGTGGCAGCAGGCATGAAAAGAGGAGGAAGAAGCTCTTTTTTTCAGTTGTTCACATTGGTTGTTCCCCCTGGACTCAGGACTCAAACCCAGGGGTAGCGGTATGTGGCTTGAGCTCCCATGGAGCTGATTGACGTTATTCCACATGAACACACCAGAAATTATACTTTTAACACTTCTTTTTATTACAGGAAACATCTCCTATCACCTTCTCCATGAATCTTCACCTGGATTCCTATAAAATGTCTAATTACATGGATTTTCAGGCCATTTTAGGGATATCTCCTTCTTTGATGATTTCCAGAAACCATTTAAAGTTTCTCTTTATTTCTATTCTTAAATTTATGTGAGTAATAAAGCTGCTAGAGAAGATATCCAACTCCTTTCATCAGATTTTCTTTTCACTTGAAATTGTTTTTCTCGCAGTTTATTGACATTAGTTCTTAGGGGCAAGGATGACCAAAATGTCATTTGAATAAGTCACCAAGCTGTGTTTTATTCAAAATGCCCTCTCTTTGAAAGAAGACCCTTTTCCTTGATTCAAACATGTAAGCTGTTAACTCTTGTTACATATTTAATTGTTCATTTATTCATTCATTCATGTACTCATTCATCCTGTACAGATGAAATGTGTGTGTTCTACAGGTCAGGTCTTCTGTTGGGTGTTGGATGAATACAAATAAAGTAGACATCTTTGAAGAACTCAGAAAATTTCACATTTAGGGGAGGACCAACAGGCAAACTAAGATCTGCAGTAGAATAATAGAGTTGCTCTAGAACGGTCAGATAGGGGAGAGAATCATGGGTTAGAATCCTACTGATGAGGCTTTTTGGCTGATATTCCGCCATCTTGGATAACCCCCAGACTTGCCCAGGTATGTACACATGTTCTGGATGTTTACTTCTTAGGTGCCTGTTCTAGGCCCTGCTAGACAGGAAACATACCAAACTCATCTTGATTGGCATTGTGGTCCTAGAGAGGGTAGAACAAGAGAAAGTTCTATATGTAGCAGAATAGAGATTGCATTTCTATCCTCTTCCCCCTTTCTTGGGACAGAGTGCTTACCTAGCCACTCTTACCTTTTACATCTGGGGTCCATGCTTAGCTAGAATTAAAAACAAGTGTTACTGGAAAATAAAATAGGAAAAGGAGGTAGTAACCTTTTTAGAGTAAAAATACAGGAGAGTTAAAGTCTAAGAAGAGGTAAATATCAGTAAATAATTTTCTGGTGTTGGAAGACATGTCTGTGTGAGGTTGGTAAGGAAAGTTTATTTTCTTTAGGAGGACTTCAATGTTTTGAATGCCTTACCTGGCCTCTACTGATCCCAATGTGAGAGGGTCTCTGGGATGGATTTAGTAAAAAATCAAGTTTTTTAATTGGATGCTTAATTGAGCACTTCTGTTTCAGATAATATTTTCATTGCATCCCCAAAATTACATTATGAGGAAATATTAATATGCCCATTTTATAGGAAAAGAAAACAGAAAAGAAAAGCAACTTTCCCAAGGACCCACAATAAGTAAGAGGTAAAAGAATCTTAGCAGTTGGAGTTTAAAAGTTCCACGTTCTTAAATATGGCACTCTACTGAATGAACAGCACTCATTATTACTGATAATCTAATTTTGATTTTTGATTTTCTAGTAATGTCTTTTGTTGTACCTTTGTTTATTTTTAAGGAAATAGAATGTCATTTAGAAACAAGGCGTCATGATTGAGGCCATCCACAATAAGACATAGTGCAAGAGCATACTCAGAAGGTTTCCTCTGGAGGAACCTTTAATAAGTACAGCACAAATACCTGAGATAACAAAGAGGTTGCTATTTTATACACAGGCTGGTGCCTCATTGACCACTCCACAAATCTAAGTGGAGGCAGGAGGCAGCAGAAGACAGGGTTCAAGCATAGACAGAAGCTGGAGCTGAGCTAACTGGATCCAAATCCTGGAACAAACATTGACTAACCAGATGAGATTGAGAAAATAAAATGTTCCATGCTGTCAAGTGGAGATAATGACTGTATTTACATGGTTATGGTGAAGGGAAATTAGAGCAAGAATGTTTTCCGTAAGCACTAGGTGTACTTCAGTCACCAAGTCGTAGCCCTAGGAAGGAAATGAATTTGAACAGTGGAGACGCAGATAGAGGTGAAAAAGAGAAGTAAGCCTTTGACACAGGCATTGGCAAGATTGAAAGAAGGGTCTCAGAGGGGAAGAAATGCGAAGATAAATTCTCAAATGCACATGTTTGTCCCTGGTGGGTTAGGTGAAGAAGGGCATTACTGGCAAATGAACTGCTTGGAAAATGTTAAGAATATGGCTAAGCATTGTACTCTGAGGAAACTGCCAAAGGAGGGTCGTCTGGATTTTGAACCCTAACGGGGCGGATTGGGAAGTGAATCTTGAGAAAAAGATTATATGGAGGAGGACCTTTGGAACACAGTAAGGAGTCCAACCTTCATATGGGCAAGAAGAATCATGGAAAGTTTTCAGGCACAATTATGTCATATTTTTGTGCCTCTGTCTTTTGTTCATTTGACTGTTTTGCTTTATCTTTCAATAAAAATGACTTTTAAAGATGTCTTTCCAGTGAATGAAATATTGTGCAATCATTGTAAACATTTTATCAACAGAAAATTATAAATGATTTTAAATTACCTATAATCCTACAACCTTGAAGAAACAGTCATTAATATTTCACTGAACATCTCTCAGAATACACACATGCAAAACGCAATTTCAATGAACTTATTGATAATATTTTATGTGTTTTCATTAATAATAGGTTATTATAACTTTTCCATATCAATAAATGAAGGTATATATTAGCATCTTAATGCTGGCCGAGTTCTCTATTTTGTGGAAGCAATATAGTATATTTATCCACTTTAAATTGGTAAAAACACTCCTCTAATTTCTGAACAATATAAACAGCATTTCATCAAACAGCTCAGAGCACAATGCAAAAAAACCTTAATGAATAGGTTAGAAAGCATAACAAATAGGTCCTTGAAAATTAAAACAAATAAAACTTATTCCTCTAAACCTTCTGTAGAATGACAAGAGAAAAGCATGGCCAATATTTTGGGTGGAGGTTTATTGGTTAAATAATTCAGTTCTTCATCTCTTATTTATTGAGGATCAACAACGTGTCAATTATTACAATTACTACAATGTCAACAAGTACTATACATGGAGCCCATACATGGACCAAGTAATAATAATGGTAAACAACTCAGAGAATGTCTCTTTTCAGTTTACTTTCCAGCAGGAGAGGCAGCTAATAAGCTAATAAACAAACACATTTAATAGCTAGGAGCACTACACGAGGAATTAGCATAGGGTAATAGGACAGAGTAGGGAACTCCTTCAGTGGGTTATCTAGCAAGCCTTCTCCAAGAAGCTGCCTTAAAGCTGAAAAATCACTGGCCTAAGAGCTCAAGAAGGTGAAGATCGGGAAAGGGGAATTTGGGGAAGAAGCAGTTGCAAGCAGAAATGCCCAACATGGTGATGGGATTAACAGTGCAAGGCAGAGGAAGTGTTCTCTGTAGCGGTAGATATTCAACAAGGAGGGATTTGACATGAGGTTGGAAGTACGGATCAGGTCAGGCAGCACCTGGCAGACCATGTGGGAGTTCATATATGACTCTTATTCACAAATGGAGGCCATTGGAGAGTTTCAGTCACAGCAGAAACTTGATCAAGTATTTTAAAAGATCACATTGGTTTTCCTAAACTGTAAGCTTCTTAAAGGCAAGTTGTTGCTTTATTTGAGTCTATATTCACAAGACCTCAAAAATATCTAGCACGTGACAGGTTTGACATCATCATTGTGAGTATTCAACAAGCTTTATGTATGGAATCCAAATTTAGGGGAAACAAGAGTGGGTATGAGGTTTACTTATTGACCTAACAATATTCAATATTTAAAGATACTGTACTAGGTAATATGGTTATAGTGATAAATGAGACTTAGTCCTTGCCTTCAAGCAGCTTGTATTATAGTGATATAAAAGATCTGAAATGAATAAGTATGTATGTTGATTATTTTGTTTCAACTGTAAATTAGAAACTTATCTTTATGGGAAGAAGGCACATGTATTCTCACTCCTCAGCTGTGATCTATTCATGTTTAGGTTAGAGACTGACCACAACTGTTCATCTCTATTTTCATTTCAAGGAAAAGGTCTTTACCTTGACCATAAAGTCTAGGAGGAAAGGGATATTTAAGAGAGAAGGCAATAAGTTTAGTTTGGGGTATATCCCGTAGGTGAGCAGTGGAAACTGGACATGGTCATGCAGACCTCAGGTAAGAGAGTTGAAAGTAGGGTCACGGCCATGTGGAGACCAAATAAGAAAGAGAGGAAAATGCAATGCATGAAATTACTAGCATACTCTGGTGAAGCAGTGGTTAGGTCAGTCGCCTCCAAAGGAGCAAGCCACATACCCCTGTGTTCAAGTCCCAGGCCTCAGACGGGGGGAAGCAACCAATGTGAACAGCACTGTGTCATTGTCCCTCTCCTCTCTCTTCCTGCCTACCTGTCTGCCTACTCACCTTCATTCCTGCCTACAACTTTCCTTAGGAAAAAGAAAGATATTACTGTCATAATTTCCCCTCTATATCCTCGTAAAATGCTTTTCTTCTTCACCAGTTTCCCCAGAGACCTACAATCATTTTGTCAAAGCATGGACTCCGGAGTTGGACTTCTTGGCTGAGATAGAGAGACATCACTACTAGGATACTTGTGAGCAAATTACCCAACCTCTTGGTGCTTCAGTTTCCTCGTCAGGAAAATGTGGATCATAATAGCACCTCTTGCATGCAGTTGACTAAATGCTTTCATATATTTACAGCCCCCAAGTCATATCAAAAGTTTAATAACTATTATCTAATGTCTTCGTTATATTCAGTTTAAAACTGTTTATTGCAAGGCTGTAACTCTTTCTGGATAATCATTCATTGCAATCATCTGTATTACGGATGGCAACCCCTGTGTTTCGTAAAAACTATGCTTGATAAAATAGTGGATGAATTAGTCTTTCTGGAGCTCCTGCCTATCAAAATCCAGGAAAACGCTTTGCTACTGAGGGCACTGCGTACAAAAAGGCAATGGCAATGCAGGGATCTAGTATATCATTTCAACAACAAGGTTCAAGTAGAGGCACACGGGATTTGATGAATCAAGTACTATCCACGAATTCAAGGCGAGATGGAATCTGTAGTCCAAAATGTTTCAAAGAGGGGTCAGTGTGCCATCTGTAACATCATCCTGTGATCAGATGCTATTGGAAATAAGACTCCTCAATCCTGACTTAGTGATTCATGACCTGCTGGTGGGGAGTGAGGCAGAGAACAGCCGCTCTGAAACCACCTCAACAGCGAGCCTCCGTATGTGCCATAAAATTCTAAAAACAGAGGAAATCAAGGAGAAAATAAAAGCATATTTATATTCTTGCTGATGGAAATTATTTCTAAAGGTCATGACATAGGCTAGGTCCGCGAGATCTCAGAGTCAATGTTTTTCTGTGTGTAGTAGGAGAGTGTTTCTTTTTTGAGAGGACATGGGAAGTAGGAAGCAGACAATGCCTCTTGGTGGCAGTCCGAGTTGGCGGAGAGCCTCTTCTTCTGAACAAAACTTCTTCAGTACTTACAGAGTCCTTTTTTGGCTTTGACTATCTCCAAGAAGATAGGGGATTTGTTTCCCACTCACCCTGGAAGAGAGAGGCCATGATTGTTTTCACTCTTGGTGTTTCTGCCCCTAATAGGGGGCATCATTTAAATTCAATTCTTTTTTTCATTCCTCTAAAAGTTTTATTTTCTCTTTCTCTCATTTCCTAAGTGAATTTCTGCCAAGGCAAACTGGTACAAACCTACACCATCAGGAAAGCTCGGGATGGAGCCCAGTTCTCTCAAACACTTCATACCCAAGTGTATTCTTGCTCTAAATCCGTATCCAACACTTAGTCAAGCATGGATTCCTGTAAAAGCATCATAAAAGGGAAACAGGGATCAAACACACCTTCGGTGTGTTGTCAGGTTGCATTAAAAATCTCCCTGCAGAGACAAGTCACAGCCACCAGCTCACCAGCAGAACATCCCAGAATCTCTTCACCCAGGGCCTCCCAGCGGGCCTTGCTACGAAGACATCGCCTTTGAGGGCCTGGGCCACTTTCTCAGCCTTGTCTTCTCCCGTGAGAAAGGGCAAGCACAGCCCCACCAGAGGCCCCTTTCCTTGGCAGCGCTCTGTGTCAGCTAAGCGTCTCCAGCAAGCATTTCCGTGGGAAGGTCTTCCATCTGGAGCTTGGCAGAGAGGGGGAATTTCCTTTGAGGTTCTGCCACCCTCTCCCTGCAGCTCTCCATAAGGTGTAGCTTGGAGAGGCCCAGTCTGACTGTAGGGATGGTACTGGTCTGTCTCCTGTAGACAGGACAGCTGTGCCTAGTCAACCCCAGCAAGTCGGGCAAGGCGCTGAGAGAAAGAATGTCTGTCCTGCCACCACCTCCCATCTCAGTGTGCAACAGGTCACAAGATGTGACAAGTTCATGTGCTAATTCCTTCCTTTTCAGTTAATAGAATAACACAGATGGGAACACTTATCCTGGGATCAGACACAAATTGGAACAGCAGTGGAAGAAAGATAGATGCCGCCTGGCCCATACTCAGGACTTCGCTACACAGAAATTGTTCTCAACAGCATCATTACCCTCAGCTGGGTAGCTCTGAAAAGCTGCTCTCTGACAGGAAGACGCAGGCTTGTGGCATGGGCCCCTGTCTCAATCCACTCATCCTACAAATGCTCACAGCATGCTAAAGAAATAATACCATCAGACAGTAACTTCATGGCTTCCCAGGAGTGCTTGGGCAGAAATACCCTGGCAGTAGTTTTAAGCTAGCTACCCTGTAGATTGTGAGATGACAGACAGAATACTGAGAAAAGAGGACTGTTGAGAGGAAAATAATAGACTCACGAACAGCACCACAGGGAATCCCGATGCTCATCTTGACCAGTGCACCTTAAATGCTCAGGTACAGAACCAGTTTCAAATGTTTTATCCCTTACCACATTACGGTCTAACTTTTACTTTCAAAATGACACAGATCCTCTAGTAATCAAATGGTCAGGGCTTTGAAGTCTAGGCCGCCACTGGTCCGGTACAGGGTGTTAGAATGAATCCCACTCTTTCTGAGCCTCTAATGTCCCTCCTAAGAAAGGAATTGGAACAATCTGTTTCCCTTTACTCAGTTGTTGAGGAGCAAATGACATGTCTAGAGAAATTGCTAGGATATATAAGTAGTGACTACAGTTTGTTGATATATTTCATATGTCTCAAGCATTATGCCCAGTACTTTATAGGCATATTCCCAATTAGACATCGCTGAAGTGATGTGAGGTAAATGCTCTCATTATCACCTCCGCCAGATTGTCAATGAGGAAACTGAAGGTCAGTGACAAGATCTCACAACTTGCAAATGGTGTATCTTGGTTTGCAACCAAATCTACCTATCAGTGACTTCAAAGTCCAAATTCATAACCATTATGGAGTCGCTGAGTCAGTAAAAGGTGTCTGTTACTTTCATCATCATCACAAGCATTAACCAAACCATAAGGAGCCTCCATTGTTGCTAGTTTGTCCATCAATATTTTAGCTTCAGTTATAGGAAAGTGATATTAAGATGAAGTATAGGGAACAGTTTAAAAACTGGAAGAGAACTAAAAGTTTTGGAAATCAAAGATGAAGAGAAGGAACCATGTATTTGGAATTTAAATGAGGTTAGGTTCAAAATGTATCTTTATGGGCATATGTCAATTGCTTTCTGCCTTGAATTTCTCTTTTAATGGTGACTTCCTTCTGAGAAGTTACCTTCCTCCATTCCATGTGACTATCATGAGAATGACAATAATTTTCCCACTGCACTAGATTATAAGAGTGAATTGTTAATCATGGGCCTTTTCCATGGATATTAGTATGTAGGTTAAGCCTATAATTCCATAGGCTGAATCAAGATGATTTCAGCAGATTTCATATATTGAGACTAAAGAATAAAAGTGTCTCTTCTGTCATTGCAAGGCTGGTATTAAATAAATCTGAAGCATTCTGCAGTCATTGTTGGCTCTTATGTGAATAAATGGAGGAAGTTAGGAAGAGCCAGGGGATGCAACCCAAATAGGGTGAAGCAAGGAATCTACAGAGAAGAAGGAGGAGGAAAAAGAAAAGGAGGAGGAGAGGAGGAGAAGGAAAAAGAAGAGGAAAGGGAAGGAAGGAATAGGAAAAGTGAAGGGCAGGGAGGAGGAGACCATTAATTTCATCTCAACTTGTGTCTACTAAGATCGGTTCTACTCCTAGGTTTCCATGTTGAGTTTCCACTATTTTGCATGGAAGACTGTTGATTTCCAAAGCATGCAGTGACTTTTTCAGCAATGAAGACTTGATGAGCTTAATAAGAGCAGTTTCAGAAGTGACCAGCATTAGGGCCTCTCAGATTTTCTAAGTCTGTGTCTCTAGAGCATGTATCTTTGTCTCTGTTGGGGCATGTAGAGACACACCCCAGTTAAGTTCTGATTGGTTCTTTATTTCAGCTGCATGGTGTGATGGAAACAGAATAAACTTTAAAAGGAGTTTGATTCATCTCAACTTTAAGCTTTGACAGAGCAGCACTCCTTTTTCTTTCTAAATTCAATATGGGCACTTTGGTGTAAGAATAGGGTTCCTCAGCATGTCACTTGATTTAGAATGGGGGAAAAAGCCCCAGTCCATAAATGGACTCTGGAAATTCTGGAAATGTTTGTTGTACCCCATGCAGCTCAAATCACTCTTCCCCCCATGAAGACAGGAATTGAGCTTAGGTGTCTGAAGTCTTTCTGGAACTTTCTATATTTTCTATAATTCAGAATAACGATGTTTCTTGTCTGGTAGATGATGTATATGATAGTGATGTATAAAATGTCAGCAAAATCTCTCAGGCTCAACTTTCGCAATAAATTGTAAAAATTAACCAAATATGTGAAGTGTCTTACGTGATCCCTAAATGAACGATTACACTTCATGCCTCATTGTCTCGTCTACCTGATTACTTCGTGCCTGTGGTGACAGGCTCGCAGCTCTCACTGCCCTCATTTCTGGAATGGAGAAGGTCATCATGGTAATCTGGGGGCCTTTTTCTGACCTCGGGACGTATCTAGCGACAAGGATAATAAGGAAGGTCTCATGGTTTTACTAGTAAGAGTCCCTGTTTAGCCGATTTGCTTAAGGAAAGGAAATAGCACATAGTGGAGGTTTAGGGAACTTGTTTAGTTGAAGTTGTTTTTTGTGCCCTTCTTACTTTCATATCTTCAATAATAACATTTCTTTTAGTGTTTTTCTCTCTGACTCTGTCTCTTTCTCACCTGCCTTCCTTCTCACCAGTTGTCCTTCCTTCCTCTTATTTTTTAATTCATTTCCCCACCTTCTCCTTTTTCTTCTCTCCCTTCCCTCTCATTTCTGTACCCTAGTTCTAGTCATTGTAAACAAAACCAATGTATAAGACTAAATAAGGCACAAAGTTCTTCCTCAAAGAGCTCACAGTCCCTTTGAGGATGCAGACTGAGACCAGTTTATGATCACTATTTCTTTAGCCTGTAGCCAAGGAGGTAGAGTTTAGACCCAATCCAGAGAGCAGAACTAGCTTCTCGGCCTGGGAGAGGTGACATTAAAGGGTGTGTATGTCTCACATGGTGCCCAGATGCCTCCCTTTGTATCCTGAGAGCCAGTTAAGAGGGAACTATCTTCCTATAAAAGCAGAGCGCCTTAATGCCTGGCAGACCCTGGATGTAAATTTCAAACGATGTGATTTAAGTAAAACTTATTTAAAGTGAAAGTTGTGGTCACACTGAAGATACAACCCGTCTTTGTTTTTTGCCTGACAAAAGTTTATATGGAATTCCTTTCTTTCCCATTCTGGATGCCCATTGGGTATAGGTATCCTTTTGGCTGACTCAGAACATTCATGGAGAAAATCAGAACCAGGGCCTCTTCTCCTGAAAATGGTCTCCCCTTTTCAAATAAACTTGCTGGTAAAATGTTTAGAGGTGTGATATTTCACACATGGAGAAAGAGATCACATTAACTCCAAGAGCAGAGGGTCTCCCACCTCATTGAAGTAACATCCTCATACTTCAGGGATCAAGATTCTGAAATCCATGACAGAAAGAGAGAGAGAGGGAGAGGGAGAGAGAGAGAGGGGTGGAGAGAGAGAAAGCAGGGGTGTGGGGGAGAACGTTCATTCTTTATAGCACCCTGTAAGAAAGTCTACAGTTCACATTCTCTTGGCAAATTAGTTGTTGAGGTTTTGCTTCTATGAAGGGATTTTCCTTACTAAGCATTTCCCAGGTCTTTTTCAGTCTCTGTTTTCTTAATTTCCTAATTTTAGAAATTGTCCACAAGGGACCCGAACCGAGAGGACAAAACCAACAGAGTGAGGCCGTGTGGGATTTGGTTGCCAGGACTCAAGAGGGTCTTGCTCTTACTGGAGCCTCAAGCTCAACAGCAGTCTTAGTAACAAAACACAAACAGTTCCCTTGACACCCATTTGAAGGGGGAGAGTGGGGTGCAGGAGCAAACGGCTTGTCTTCTAATAGGACTGAAAGCAAAATTCAAGTGAAGTCAATTAAGTGTACGAGGAAAGTAATTTTCACAGGACGTACCGCACACAGAAGAGCAGTCAGATTGAAGGTCCATCAGAGGAAACTGGAAACACTTCCACCTGGAATCATCAGGCTTCACCGTGGTGTCTGGGCTCTAAGAACGGAGACGCATATAAAGATAAGGATGTGTGAAACATCAGTGTTCTGTCCTAGTGAGTCTGGGGGCTGTGGGAACATCTGTGATGGGTGATAATAAAACATTCGTTTCAGTCAGAAGCATGTGGAGCTTGTCCAGCGCTGGCCAGTAACAGGAGCCAAAGTGAGCTGGGAAGAGGAAACTTCATCTTGAATTGAATGGACTGTACAGAAGAGAAAATTCAGGGCAAGAAAAGAAAGGAAGTGACATGTTCTCTCTGAAATCCACCTCCTTGAGTATTCTGTGGAGGCGTGCTGGACAGAATTCTATCATGTTCCCCCAAACTAGCCCCTGGTTTACAAACATCTACTGCAAGTTATTAAATCAAGCACTCATTTCAGTGCTGCTGAGAGGGGATTTTGCAGACATAATGAAGATCCTAAATCAGTGGCTCTGGAAGCCAGCTTGTGAACCTGCTCTAGTCACAGGAGCCCCTTAAAAGCAGCTATTTCTGCAAGCATCACCAAAGAGGCAGTGAGAGAACACGGCACAAAGATGGAGGGAGACACTCAGCAAGGATTGTGGGCAACCTTCAGGAGCTGAGAGTGGTCCTTGGTTGACTACCATCAAGGGAAAATAGATTTCAGTCACGTAAATACAAGTGACATAATTCCCCCAGCAACTGAGGGTTTGGAAAAAGTCTCTGAGCATCAAATGGGAACATAGTCCTGCTGACCCTTGATTTCGAACCTATGAGACCCTCAGCCGACTGTCCAGCCTGGCTGCAACTGGACATCTAGCCCAGAATAACTGTGAGATGAATTTTCTGTCATTTTAAGTAACTACACAGGAATAAAAACCTTCTCCTGTGGTAAAAACAAAGTCCAGATTTCAAAAGGCCTAGGTGTATGCAACTAAAGTGAGCATTCACATCATCATATGCCAGTACCCCGTGAAAACTGTTAATCCAGACAGTTGCCTCAGTCAGGGAGGAATGCATATTACCTGCGCCCCTAGAAAGAGGGTGGGGCTTTTTCTACCCTCAGCTGCAACTGTAAACTTGTTTTAAAATATTGATCCCTGAATTCTTCTTGAGTCCAGAGCAGAGGTAGGCTGTCTTAAAGACATATAGTTTCTCTCTCTGCACAGCTAGGATTGGGTAAAAGGTTAGAATAAATTGAAAGTTAATGTTAGAGTCGTGAATATATATTACCTATAGAATAAGTAAATTGTTAACCTTATAAGTAAATAAATAACTTCTGCGGTCACTTCCAGATCACCAATTCTATCCATGAATTGGATTTGAAAATATTGACATTTGCTAAGACCCAGAGTATTTGTAGTGAAAGGGTGAGAGCCAGAGAGGCATCTTTGACTATCTCTTGGCATATTGCGCACATGGGAGACCTATATTTTCTATTAGAAGGGAACTGGCTGATGTTGACATCTGACCCATGGCATTGTTTTCCAAATATACATAGCCTGAGTCAAGAAAACTCCTTGCCAAATGAAAATTGCTGGCCTCTTGCCCAATCACTGGGCCTAGCTTGTTTTAGAGAAATTTACTACCATAAAAAAGAGAAAAATTGTAAAACTCAGACTTTGGTGTTGAAAAATTAATTAAGTCTTTGGCCCGCTCTTCTCAGCATTTATAAAGAATTGCCTTGTGTACTTAACCGGTTCACTGATAGGGGTTAAATATGTGTACTCTTGGGATTAACACTCTCATTGGAGCTTTTTCAAGAGGGAAACTCTGTTAGAACCAGGAATTCCTTTAGTATTTAAAAAAAAAATACATCAAGAGAAGGTGACTGAATCAGCCTGGTGGTCGCCAGGAAAGGCTCTCTATTGGGGGCAGCATTGAGACTGGGGAAAAAAGGATGCTGTGCAAGGCTGAGAGAAGTAGACAGTCTCATCAGTTTACACAAATGAGGATTTAAGAGCAAGGTGTATACAAGAAACTGAAAGTCAGATGTAGCACGCTCAGAACAAGGAATCTAGCCAGTGGTAAGAAAAAGAGAATATGCATCTGGGGATAAAAACAGAGAAGCAGAGAGAGTATTAAGAGGTTTGATGCCTCCCCAAGGATAGGGGCCTTAATCTTTAAATAACCAAGGGATTTTACCAAAGACATGGCATGATCAGTCTCTTGATGTTTCTGCGGGGGGCTGCTGCATTGTATGGCTTTGCCAATGCCATGAAGAAAGAAGTTGGCGTGAGACACATCTAGTTAACATTTCATGTACTGAATTGCAGTTGCTTGCTTTAAACACCTGAATAATTTTTGTTTCTGTTTCTCAGAACCTGGGCTACAATTGGAGATTTAGACTGGAAAGTGTCTTACTCAGCAAAGTGGAATCATGAACTTACCTAGGGGACCAGCTAGTAGGGTTATTTATTAGCTGTGTAAATCAAGATACCCCTTCAGTTAACATTGCACTGGCCAATCACTCTTGACTTTTTCTTAGTAAAGTTGTTCACTCCTTCCTGAACCAATCATCACAAAATCTAATGAGATCCCACTATGAGGAGCACTGAGGAGGACAAGATGGGCAAAGGACCCCGTCTCATAAAGACTCAATCCTCTAAGATTTTAAGACAACTAGCAAATCATTGAGAAACCAAATAGAATCTGCAAGGTCTCTACTTTTAAGTGACATTTATCAGTATACAGGTTAAGGAGATCAGCATTGTCTAGCTGATAGCCGCTGAGTTTTAGGTAAATTGGCCAGAAAAATTTTCCCAAGGAGATGACATTTGAGCAAAGAACTGCATGAGACAAGGAGTGAGTGAAGTCAAGTTCTAAAGTTACAGAGAGTGAGATCTCAAAGTTTTGATGCAGGGTTGAGGCATTCAAGGAGAAGAAAGAGGGATACCTGCAGCTGGAGCTAAGTGAGAGACAGAGGAATAGAAGATGAGAATCAGGTAGGTAACTAATTACAAAGGGTTAGGGCCCAGGGTTAGTGAATTTAGGTGAGATGCGAAACCATTAGAGGGTGCTAAACAAGTTAATGATGTCATCCAATATGTATTTGAAACCATTTTATCAGTATTCAGAGTGGATAATTATGCTGAAAGATGAAAAAATGATATTATTATCATTCAATATGCAGTCATTCATATATTCCAGAGACATTATAAATGCTTTCTACGTACTAAGTATTGTGGTAATACACAGACACAGGAACTTGTCAAACACAATATTTTTTCAGTAGTGTGCAACGTTTCATGTGCAAATATTAAATTTAGTACAGAAGTTTCTTTAATGCACTTTCCAACCCACTTTTTATACCTAAGTTACAGGGGTTAGAATTCTTTAAATAGTATGGCTCTTAGCATATTTTTATCATCGACGTAAGGCATTTCACCTTATGTACTTTTAAAAATGACTGGTTTTTTCCTGTTTTTGTTCCTTATTCTCATCATCCTAATGTCTTTCATCTCTATTTTGTTATTATATTTGTATATATCTTTTATATTTTGCTTTTATAAAATCTTTCAACACATCTGTTCTAGTTTCGAAGCCATTTTTTTTCGTTATTTTCTCCCAAAGTATACATGCTAGTTCAGCAGTAGCGTACAAGGCATTTTCGACTTTGTGTGGAGACTGAGTCTGTAGTTTAGAAAGGTGTCTGTAGGTATTTCTGAGACTTATCTCAATTTAGAGATTTCCTCCAAAATCCAGTGGTATGTGGAAAACAAACTCTACCAAGGGGTTAACTATCTGACTTGTGTATTTGTTGATTTCCATGTAAATATTCCTTATTTGATCAATTTTAAGCAGGATTCAATGGCCGCTTTGCAAATATCCTGAAGATTTAATTGGCTGGAGCCAGTTTCAGCACGCCATTGTTTAGTTCTTCAATTCCACCTGAAGAAATACCCGGTTAGGATATGGCTCTGCTCCTAAAGTAGTTGATGACCATTTACTGTGTCCTTATTCCTAATAACAGGAACTTTTAATACTCTTATGTCAAAAAGGGAGTTTGATGGGTGCTGCAGACACTCTGACAAGTCCATTGAGGTGAGTTATATGACTTTGTTTTCAAGGCTGGGTTAAGAAAAATTTGTGTGTCAGCTGTGACCTGACGCAGTCTCTCGTGTGCAAATGGTATAAACCAACTGTTCCATCCCAACATTGTCAGCAAGTCCTAGCCACCAATTACAGCATGGCTGGTGTCCACTCTAAATATTGTCTCAGAAGTATTTACACTCCCTGGGTGACAGTGTCTACTGGAGACAATATCTGCTGTTGGTGACTAAAGAGTGTGTTTGAGAAGACAACAGATCTTGAGAGCAAAAAGTTCCTGTAGACAGAAGCAGAATTGTTTCTAGAAGGTCCAGAGGAAGTTCTGAGTTAGGTGGTTTTCATATGGGTTCTGAATTATTTTAAAACAAAATGGATATTCTCTACCCTTTAAGAGTATAAATTGTGAAACAAAACTACTGAGTGAAGAGATGATGATGATGATGATGATGATGATTATTATTATTACTATCATCAGTAGATGATGATGATAATGATGATGATGATGATGACAATGATGATGACGATGATACTACAGACTATATAGTATCCTCCTAAAATTATATCTTGAAATCCTAACCCTCAATGTGATGATATTTGGAGATGGGGATTTTGGGAAATAATAAGGGTGAGATGAGGTCATGAGGGTAGAGCCCTGATCCAATGGAGTTAGTGCCTTTATAAGATGAGTCAGCAGAGAACTTGCTCAGTGTGTCTCCTCCACATGAGAACACAGGAAGAAGTCAACCATCTATAAGTCAGGAAGAGAACTCTCATCAAAAATCGTAACCATCCAAGATCTTTATCTTGGACTTCCCAGTCTCCAGAGGTGAAAGAAAATACATTTCTGTTGTTTCAACCACTCTGGTATTTTGTTTTGGTAGACTGAGCAGACTGATGCTGGTTCAACCACCACCACTAACTGCAACAATGATAATCTAAGCATTTTATGTTTATACTTTCCTGTAATCCTCAATCTAACTTGATGAATTGACTTTTAACATTTTCCTCTTTTCACAAATGAGGAAAACAGACTATGAGAAGCTAAAAAACATGCAAGGCCATGCAAGGTGAGAAGCTAAAAAACATGCAAGGCCATGCAAGGTGACAAAAGGCAACTGAGTTTGAAGCCAGGTACTCTCTGCCCAGAGTCTCCCTGTTCAGTCACACCACACTGCTTCCCATGGTCACCCCAGCACTGGCCAATGGTGCTTGACATGCGTCCGTGGAGTGACAGAAAATGGATGAATGATGGAGGCCTGGACTTCCAAGAGAAGGAAAGGAGTTCAGAATATACAAGATTTTTGAGGATTTTAACGTGGTGAGAGATGAAGTCACAGCAAAACGTTCTTCTATGGACCCTGGAAATTTCTTTCTTAGAAATCTGAGAAAAATGAGTGTAAGCCTAAGTAATTGTCCTTTTATAATGTTATACTTGTCACGGTACCAGTACTCACATATTTCCCCGAAAGATCAAATTAAAATGCCACATTTTCATGATTATAAGATGATTACAGAATAAATGTGAAGGAAGAATAATAAAGTCGAAAGAATATGTTCCTGCTTTATGGACACTTTATTTCCTCCTATGACACAGTCCTGGATCAGGATTTAACACTTGTGAATACATTAGTACTGTGCATGAGTGTTCATTCCAGTCATGCTGAAAATATAAGGAAAGTTTCACACTAAAGATCAGTTAACTCTGGTATATAGATGCACATATTTGCACATACAAACATGCGCATACACATATATATGTATATGTCTTCGGGATAAAAGTACCCATTTTCCCTCTACTAAGTACTCTTTCTGATTATTAGATAATTCTGGACAGAATGTGAAAAATGAGGCAACATACAAATAAACACAGTTCTCATATAAAACCGTGTGTTTCATTTGTTCATGACATGTCAAAGAGAAAGCAATAATGGGGGAGAAAATGAGTTTCTTACTGTATTTGCTTAATCCAGAGCAGTTATTTCAATTGAAAACAAAGCTACAGAAAATGTGTACTTTTATCCCGAAGACATATGCAGACACAGAATCTATCCTTTGCTCATTCATTTCCCATTCAGCGGATTACAACCAGATCTTTGAGGACGGTTGCAAAAGTCATCGAGAGATCCACATCTCACTCTCGGGACTGACTTTGATTTTCCTCTTGCTGACCGCAGTTGAAGCAGATGAAAAGGTTGAATATTCAAATGGAACTCTCAGTTACTTCTCCCTCTGGGGCTGGTGGGAGGGGATCAGTCCATTTGTCCTGTTTTACAAGTACAATGCCTTTCTCTCTTAAAAGGAAGAGCTTGCCATATGCCATCTACCCCACCATTAGTCAAGCAGTGGAAAGAACTCAATACAGGCTAAGAAGTACAACGCCCAAAGGGACCCCATCAATCCCTTATTACCACAACTTCCTCATTCTTGGGTTGGTTATATTGATTTATCTTTTGCTCAGGTAGTGACTTAGAGTAATTTTCTCAGCAAGGGACAGGGATTGCCTCTATACTGATCCTATTTCTGTCTGAGAATGTTTTTGCTGCTTTGATACAGTAATAGGGGATACTGGGGTCATCATCTTTTTCTCTCAAAGCTCTAGTTTCTACTTTTTTCAAACAGCAAAATATATGTAAAACATTTTGCGTGTAAAAAAACAAAATATGAAGCAACCATGATTTGGGGTCTATTTCTATCAACCTATCTTCTGTTCCCAACTTCCATTTAGGATGTATGATTTATGTTTGAATTGAAACCATATAACCTGGCTAATACTCAAGTTTTATTCCGTCTTCATTCATGTGGTTCAGGATTGATACAGTATTTTAGCCAGCAGACTGAGTTACTTTAATGAAGAATATTTTCTTCTCTTGCTCCTTTAATTATTGCTTCTGCTCTGTTTTTACTGTGTCTGAAATATACGTTTTATACATCTGTATATAAAATATGTATAATCATGCATTCTCTTATGTATATAAGCTCTGTTTTCCTTTTGTCTTCTGATTGTTTGCTTATTCTAAGTGCATTTACCTTCTTATCTGTTGTTATATCTGCTATTTTTAGCAAAATATTTATGGAAAAGTCAAGAAAATAATTCATCTTTTCATTTCCCACTTCAATTGCTTCACTTACTATGTGCTTACTTTGATGCTGTAAATTTCAAGTATCTTACAGAATTAATTAGAATTATTCAAAATGTCTCTTTTGAAGAGGTTTCCCCGCCCACCCCCCCGCCCCAATTCCCAGAAAGCAGTAAAATGTAGAGGTTTGTTTCTTAACCCACCTGTAGTGCCTTTTTTTTCCAGGCATAAAACTGCTTCATAGGAGACTAGAAGAGAAACTTTACCCCTTTCCAGTGTCCTTATTTATCTCTGGTCTATTTTCCCTTGAGTTCCCTCTTAATCCTTATCCAATTCCTAAATTTTTATATAACCAATAAAATATTGTTATCATAAGGAAGGTAAAGACCCAAACCTCTCCTTTGAGGTTTTTGTTTTTATTTTTCTGTTCTAGTTAGAAACGGAATCTTGAACTTACTTCAAAGAGATTGACTAACTAGAAGAATCCCTGGCTTCTAGGATATGAATCCCCCACAAACAATATTCCATAGAAGAGATAATTTCTATCATAAAATACTAAATAGCAAACCATTCCAGGTGCAAAATGTCTCTACCTGTCACCAAGGGCACAACTCTGCCTCATTAAAAATAAAAGTCTCTTCTTCTCTTTAGATACAAACCTTATTCTACGAAAAGAATGAGATTATTAAGTGGTTGTTGATGTGTCTCAGTCTTTTCAAGTGTTAGTCTGCATGTCATAAAAATATGTATGTACTAGAGAGAAATGCCAAGTTAGAATGTAGTTTTAAAAACGGTATTACGGCGGTATTTGTCACCTTATTTTAAAGTAATGACTCTGAGATGCTCTTTTTCCTTTTGTTTGAAAAGTTTGGAAATGCATCTACACTATCCTTCACCTCTAAGTTTGACTTTTCACCTGCGTCATGCCTCTCATCATACTCCACCCAATATATGATTAACATTAGTCTCATGATAAAAACCCTGTATTATATTCTAAATGCACATTTACAACTATCAGCACCCATTTTCCTCTGAGTGACTACTTTGTGCAAAGATTGAGAACTTCTATCTTGTGACATCCAACAAAGAAAACTTTCAATAAATAATTGGGAGAAGCCAGACACTGCAGTATTTTCTCTTTCTAGAAAACGAGGTGTTATTTGGTCAGAGATTTCTAGAGGGACGTACTCTATGTAATTTTTGAAGGCACAGTTGCAAAAGGAGCATACGAACGCCTGCCTAAATCTTGAAAGAGAATAGTTCACTTTCATACTGCAATCCAAGATGGTACATTGGGAGCGGGGATCTGGCTGTAGCCCAAACACCCTCCTTGGCATCAAAAGCAGAGGACACTCTCAACTTCCAATGGCCATCCAACAATGAGAAGGCCATGACTGACGGGAATTATCTCAAGTTTGTCAGGAATGGACATGTACTTACTAATGGTCTATTTCCTTCCCCCACATACCTCCGTGCAGAGGAAGAAGGCAAGAGAGAGCAAGACCCTTGGCTCAACTTATGCCTTTTCTCCTCTTTCCTTTCCCAAACACCCTCTCCTCTCACCCCAGAATAATCCTTGATCCTGAATTCCCATCAGGTTTCAGGGGAAGGGGAAATACTATATCTTGCACTTTTTGTTGGCAAAAAAAAAAAATCGATGCTATCTGTCTCCCATTGTTCTACCCACCATCCGGTTTGGACCTGACAGAGAGCAGGAATGAAGGTGTACATCCGGTGGAGCCCCATGTCCTTTGAACTACTTGGTCTTTGCACAGAGATTCTGTTTCAGAGATGGCTCCCATTTCTTTAAAGTATTGGCAGCAAAATCAGCACATTATCCAGAGGAGAGTCACTGGATGTATTTGAAGAGCTACCCCAAAAGGAAATCTTAGAAAAAAAAAGAGACCCAAAATAAAGAAAGTACTCAAGATCTTGAGTAAACTGTCAAATGGCTGTAGATCAGGAGGGCAGGGAATCGGCTCATGGAGAGAAGGTCTAGGAAACGGTTCCCCACCAGTGACAAGAGTTTTTCTACTTCACATAAATACATAAATAATACTGCATTATTAGTTCCCACCATAGACAAAGCACTTAGTAGGTGCTCGAATACTTGTGATTGTAAACACTATATTCCTAGTATGCCTGCCTTTCTAGGTAACTGGACCTAAAAGAGAAGAAATTAAAGTGCATCTAGCCTAGAGCTAAGGAGAGTAAACTGTAATATTTAGATTGTGGATGGAACTTTTAAAATACAAGCTATGAATTTGGAGTCATTTTATACACACACATATACATATATATACATACATATATGTATACATACATATATATACATACATATATATACATATATATATATATGTATTACAGAGAGTTTCCATATACCTCTCATTTAGTTTCTGTCAGAGTTCAAAGGAAATTAGAAGTGGAGCTGTTTTAGTCAGACTCACTAAAATTTTCAATGTTGCCATCACATAATTACCATGGTGTATTTGTCAAAACTGTAACTCCAGACTAACTCTATGAGTTTTCCCATTAATGTCCTTCTTTGTTATTGTGGCTTTGGGGTCAAATTCAGTATAACACATTTCTTTTCGCCATTGTCTTCTCAGTCTACTTCAGTCTGAGCAATTTCTTAGTCTTCCATTGGCTTTTCATGGTCTTGATCATTTTGAAGAACACTGGTTGGTACTTTGTAAAAGTCCCTCTTTGGACTTATCTATTTTTTCTCACAAACAGATTTTTGGAAATAATCCCACAAGGAATCCATGATATCTCAAGGTATTACTGGTGACGTTAACTTTCATCACTTGATTAAGGTAAACTTCATCATTTGGTTGGCCTTTAAGTTAGTGCCAGCTTTCTCTACTGCATAGTTGTTGTTTTCCTTTCATGGAAAGTGCTTGAGCTGAGATTTATTATAATTTTATTTTTCAGAGAGTTTTGTATAAGTCATAAAAGTGTTACTCACTGTGAAATGAAAGAAAAGTCACCTGTCAGTCAGTGAAATATCTTGCTGAAATCCTGGAGAAAACAGAATCAGTAGATATTATAATGAAATACTCCAACCCTCGCTGAGTTCAAAGGAAATTAGAAGTGGAGCTGTTTTAGTCAGACTCACTAAAATTTTCTCCAAACTCTTTTCACAGGTACAGTGTCTGAGAAGTGGCTTCTGCATGTATATGCTTCAGTCAACAGTGAAATCTACCTTCACCTGAACCACTTCTGCATTTTTATCTTCACTTTCCCCAACTTTCCTCTCTCTAGCTCCCTCTCTCTTCCCTCCTACACACAAGCCCCCACACTGTTGCAGGCTGCCCTCCAGCTGTGTTAGCTGTTACTATTTCTTGGTGCCTAGCAGTGAAAACGCACAAGTGGGGCAACTTGGGGAGGGGGCTTATCTGATGCTAAGAAGTGAAAGCCGGGGAGCGGGGTGGGGTGGGGTGGAGTACTCATCTTTTGGGGCTGGTTTCTAGATGAAGTATCTACAACACAATTCTTTTTCACTGCTTTTCACAAACTGGAAGCTAACATATGCTCTACTGCAAGATGCTTGAAAGTACCTAACCTCCTATCCTGAATGATTCTGTAAAATGTTTATTACTATTACTCAGGATTGTTCAACCTAGTTTCCAGGAGTTGAGTACACAGGTTTTAGGATGCAAAATGAATCCTTTTTTAATTTTGTTTCATCTGCAAGAAATATCTAAGCAAGACAGAGGTTCAGTTTTCTGTTTAAGCTTTGTTGACTTCTGTGGTTTATATATTTCTGGATCTGACCATCCAACTATGGCAATGACCACATAAAGGGCTTTCTTATATAAGGAGTCAATTTCCATTCTAGATTGAGGAAGGAAGACAGTCTAGGAAAGAATTCTCAAAGAGACAAAAATTAGGGAAAATACAATTTCAATAATAATGATTTTGCAGCTTTCAAACTCAATACATAGAGTACAATTTTTCCATTTGAAAATAATAATTTGAAAGAAGTTCGTAGTAAAGTATCATAAAAGAAAACAAAAACACTTAGCCCATAGATTTAAGAGTCAAAATAAGAGTTTTGAACACAGTCGGGAAATTGCCTGGGGATCATTGGATTCATAGACTGGGAAAAGGAAAGTCAGAGAGAAAGTAAAAAATTAAAACAAATGTAAAATAATTTCTTTGAACTAAAAGAAGATAAATTTGACATTTTCAGTTTCTCACTGGGTCTCAAAAAAAATTGTAAAAAAAAATCCTAAATTCTAAGCCACACACAAGTCCTCAAGGTTTTCAGTTATACTCATTGATTATTTTTATATAATGGAGTAAGCCTGTCTAATGTCAGATTTTGCTGGGATATAGGAAACTCTTGCAACACTTTGCAGACTTGGGAGAGGAAGAACTGACGTATCGGAATCCTACACATGGGAAAACGTCAATGGTGCATTATCTGAAAAAGTGAGTCAATAAAGCTATAAGAGAGTACATACAATTTGTGTCCATATTTGAGGAAGTATCTGTGCACTCTAACTAAATTCTTATCCTTAAGACCAGAGCTTTTAATATATTGGAAGATATAAAAAGGAAAGAAACAGCAAAGAGCAATGACTAAATGTAGTAGGTAGAGATGAAAAAGTAGATGGAAACTATATATATATATTTAAATATATAAAACATGCACACATGTTTATATAAACATATACCATAGTTTATATATAAGGATAAATATATATACAAATAAATCTATAAACATGGAAAACACACACACACATATATATATAAAGACAAGAATAATTATGTACATATAGTTGTATATAATTATATTGTGATAATGCTAATGCTACTGAGAATTTACAGCACAGATACTAAATAAAAGACATGTGTAGCAAGAGAGACCCTTTCATAGACTTCACAAAATGAAACACAATAAAAATCTTCAACCTATTTCAATATCACTGGGTGGGGAAAGAGATGGAGTAGAATTAAAATAAAAATATGGTAAAATGTCATCATCATGGAATACAAATAATGCATTTGTAGAGTGTAAGACCACCATATTAATTTCATGAAACAACTGAATAGAGTATTATCTGTAGGTAGATATTCTCAAATATCACAGAAATGAAAATTCCACTATACCCAGCTGAGAATTGCCTGCATTGAGAAAGTCCCAAGTCACCTCATTGCACTCTTATTCTAATCACAACCCACCCTTGTAGAAGGAAGGAACTTTGACACACCCCTGTTTGAGAGCTGGAGTAGGGCAGAGGTCAGCAACCACTCACTGATTGTATTGATCTCCAAATTCATGTTTGACTGGGTTTACTGTAATTTCAAAGGATTCATATTAAAGATAAAAAGTGACACAGATACACATAAAAATTACACTTTTTAAACAATTTGTCTCAATGGGTGTGGGGAAGTACATACCTAAAAGCTCAGTGGGAGAAATCCAGGTTTATTTGTGGCAATTAGAAGTAGGAAAGCAAGTAGAAGTAAGGCTGCAAAATATAGAGGAACTTCTAAGTTACTAGGAGAGAAGAAAATGAAGGACAATTACATCATTTTTCATTGTGAAGTAAATATAATGAAGCTTTGGAGAAAATACTGATATAATGACAAAGGAAAACCAAGTCCATATGTGGCAAACCAAGTAAAGAGGAATATTATATAATAACAAAATGCATCCATCTATAAAAGAGACTTACAAAGGATATGCATCCTTATATAACAAGCAATGTTGCAGCAAAATGTAAACATAGTGATGAAACTCTAGAAATATGATGATGTTTTAAAATAAATTTATTTGGAAATTTTCACTGTTTTGAAAACTAAGAATCCATGCTGGTAAAAGTAGAATATTTGAAGAATATGATCAATAAATGTGATCTAATAAATTACATAGAATGTGTTAGAAAAACATAAAATATATACATTGATGTTTTTCAAAAACTGCAAGAAAAATAACACATATACTTAGTCACCAAATTCCTTAATAAATGACTAAAGGCAGATTTTATAGGCCATATTTTTTAATCATGTCTTCTTCCTCTTCCCAAATGGAAACCAATAACAGATGATGTCTGCTCATGAAAAACCTAACTAGCTTTTTTGTATTTAAAAATATTTTTTCAAACAACACCTGATTAAAGAGGGATAACTATGAATCACAGATTATTTTTGAAAGAATAAATGGGAATTTGAAAAAACAAAACAAAACAGGAAACCTGTAGGTCACTGGTATGTATTTTCAGAGGAAAATGCATAGTCTGAACCGCATTTTTTTTTTTTAATTGAAAGAGGAAGCCTAAAAATAAACTTTTATTTCAACTGTATAGTTCATAAAACGAACAAAGAAGCAGTTCGAACAAAGAACCAGTTGCAGTAAAGTTACACAGAGTCAATGTAACAACCAGGAGTGATCAGTGATAGGAAACATGGACCATGAGGTTCGGAAAACCCTCCTTCTAGAGTTAAATTGAGCAGAAAATTCAAGAAAGAAGAAAATAAGACACATGATGATATGTGATGACCCATTCATATGGACTTCTAGAATTTGGATTTCCCTTCCTGGTAGATGTCATTCTCCTATTGGGGGCATAGTGAGGTGGCTAAGAGTCCTATTTAGACAGCTGAAAGAACTACTTTTCTTCTTTTCTTATTTTTCAACTGAAACTAGCTTCACAATTTCTTATGACTACATAGTCAATACCTTTTCATTGAAAAACAAAGATGAAATACAAACATTTACAACCTCTTGAAGTTCATTTGTACTGAATCACATGTTACTGATCATCTTTCCATGCCATCTTTGTTTATGTGTACATCCACATATGAATACTAAGTTGCTTATTTTTGATATTTTAATGCAGCTGTTCCCTTTTTCAATCTTGGATCTATGCCTTCTGCTCTCCCTTTGCTGTTCCTCCAACCTGACCCAGATAACTATTATTAACTACACTTGCCTGCCTTCCATATCCTACTCAGTGTTCACATAACCTGGACCTGTAATTGTGATATGGATATGTATTTTGATAGCAAAGATTTTGCTGTTATTTGATTTGTTCAAATGACTACAGAACATAATGCTTTGTTATGTTCAGACTTCATCTATTTCTTCACCATAGATTATGGTAATCATTTAAGATCATTTGGTCTGAATATAGTATATTCTTTTACTGATAACATTCCCTATTGTAGATGTGCCATAATCTATCCAGTCTTTATACTTCTGAATGATTCATTTCCTGACTCTCTTTTTATTGTTAAGGATCTTGCAATAAATATTGACTTCCATCTATGTGTTCGTACACAGTGGCATTTTTATTTTATATAAATTGTTTCTCAGGAGTTAGAATAAAGGGTCAAATAATATGCATACTTTTAATTTTTAGAGTTCATGCCCAAAAAACTACTCTATAGATCGACATTGATATAAAATCTTAGCAATTTACTATTCTCTACATTCCTGTCAGCAATAAAAACATTTCTTCCTCATTTTTTGTGTCTGAAGGACTACCTGGTGGCTAATTTCCTTCAACAACAATGAGGTTTAGTACCCATTCTTTGTTAGCCATTTATTTTTGCAATTGTCTGTTCACATAATTTGTCCATTTCTTTTCTTCTGGTTGGTATTTTTCCTGTTAATTTGTTACCAATTTACTTTTAAATTACATATTTAATATTTGAGTTAAATATGCTTATTTATATTTTATAGTCAATTTATATTCTAAACTTCATATATATATAATTTCTTATTTTCTTTGCCTTACTATTGGTTTTAAAGCATATTTAGACAAAGAAGTTTGTTTTTAGATAGCCAAATGTCTACCTTTTCTTTAATACTTTTGGGGTTTATTGGTTTAGTCATAAAGATGTCCCAGCTTAATTCTTAGGTTTTAACTTATTGTATCTTAACCTCTCTATGATTTTTAAAACTATTTATGTGTCTATCTCAGAATTATATTTAATATAACAAAAAGTAGATGTTTACTATATATATATGAAAAATCAGTTGTGCATGCATCATTTATTACATTTCACTGAATCAAAATATCACATCTTCATTTATTAAATGGCCATGTATCCTGGAATATGTCTCTGCATTCTCTACTCTGTTTCTCTGATACCAATGACACTTTAACGTCAATATTTAACTGTTTTTATTACAGTGATATTAGAGTATATTTCAGTATCTGGCAAGACAAGTCCTTCTTCACGATTCCCTTGAAACTGAATCTGAGAGATAGTATTGCCCTTCCATCCCAATTTTACATCCTTCACTGTTTCCAGTGGTTTTATGAGACATTCAATCGCTTCTCTTAAAACATTGCTGTTTGAAGACCTGGAGTACTTTATGTATTCCTGTCTGAACCCAATGGATGCAATAAGAGTATAACAAGGTAGTCGACTATCCAATTTATATATAAAAAAGGTATCCACATAAATGGCAGGAGATATTTATAATAATTTTCAAGGATATCATTTTCCATAGCAATAAGAAATATAAAGTATCTAAAAATATAATGCTAAAAATGTGAGTGAAAGACATTTATGGCTTATTATCTTTAAAATCTACAATGAAAAACATTGGATATATCAAAACAGTAAAATGGAAGTATGTGCAGGATGCAAAGTATGAAAATCAAGAAATGAGAAGTCACGAGCTGAAAATAACTTGGGTTTTCAAATAACTTACAAAGTTTTAATATCTAGTATCTGGTTGGCAGGGTTGATTTAAAGAATATTATAAAGTATGGAGATGGGCAACCAGATAAAGAGGGGCATAGGGCAAGGTCCAGAGTTTCTTGAGTCAGGAGCTTTTGTCCCTGTGGAGCTGGGTTGGACCACCATCCCAGCGCAGGCCTTTGTTCAGAAGTTCTCCAAACCTCCTACTTTAGGAATTTTTATGAAGATTTCATAATGAAGCCATAACTGACTATTAACTTAATCTCCCACACCCCTCCCTTTCCCTGTAAAATGGAAAGTAGGGAAGTTCCAAGCTTTAATGCATTCGTGGTCTATCTGATGATCATCCCTCAAAAGAGTCCAAGAGGCACTTCACTAAAATCAAAAAAAACTCTTGGCACCTGAAAATGACAAGAGATTTAGGTGCCTGTCAGTAACTGGGGTCAAGGGCCAAATATTAGAGCAAGAGAAGAACCTAACACCTCTGTGATGCAGAAGATTACAGCATCTGTTTCAAGAATCACGAGCAGAGGCCAAATACATAGCTCTTATGATGTCACAGTTAGCCAGGACATAATGAAAGTGACAACCATTATTCAAAATATTCTCAAGCTTGTCGTGATGGGCCATTTAATTTTGAAATCTCACTGCCTTCTTATTCAAAGTGAGAAAATAGTCTGCATAGTTCCTTAAAGGTGAATGTTCTCCATTATATGAAGTGACTTCCTGTAGAGGGCAGGAATGCCTTTTTTTTAACCAGATCTTCTGAATTCACATCCCAATTTGTCACAGCTAGGGATGATTATGAACAAGTTATTTGACCCCTTTAAAGCTTAGTTATCACCTATTTAAAGTGGAGAACTAAATCTCACCTGTATGGCTTTTATGGAAGTCAAATAAAATAGTTAATGGAATAAAATGCTTAGTGGAGTATCTGATACATAACAAGGACATGATAAATACCAGCCAGTAATTTTTTCGCATGGAGTTGATACATAAGAAAATGAAAAAACTCCACATCTGAATTGACTACAAGGCCATCTTACACCATTTTCCTCTTCTGTTGCTTGTTGCTGTCACAGAGCCTGGTTCCTGGAAATACCTGGGAAGGGTCTGCAATTCACTGGGACAAAGTTGGGTTGTGTTGACAACCCAGGCTCAAGATCAAGTCTCCAATGACTGTAGCCATCATGTGTCACCTTTATCCTGGTGAGAGAGAGAAGTCCTTCTGCAGATGTCATGTGACCACTTCCTGGAGTTTCTTTTACTGCACCACCCTTTAATCTTTGCAACTCGGCAGCTAAGATTATGTGAACTACAGGGCCACTTTATAGCAATAAATTGTACTGTGGAGCAGATTCTGAGTACACTGGCCCAGCCCTGTTCCAATATAAAGGTGATTGCTCCAGCCGGAAGGTCTTGAGGTGCCCATTAACTTTCAATAATTAGGGAATCTCTGAGCTGATAGCCAGACAAAGACAAATACAATGCTGCCTATATTGTGTGGGTGGGAGGGAGGAGACAGTTTCCATCTAGCTGCTGTCAAGACTGGAGGCTGAAGGTGGGGCAGAGTCATAGGAGGAAGGGATCTTAACTGTGGATAAAACTATTCCATCTCTATCCTGAAGGGTGTGGTCCACCCATTAGGGTGTCCTGGGCTGTGAAACCAGGGCAGGGGAACCAGACTGAGGGGA
This sequence comes from Solenodon paradoxus, assembly GCA_004363575.1. NCBI lineage: Eukaryota > Metazoa > Chordata > Mammalia > Eulipotyphla > Solenodontidae > Solenodon > Solenodon paradoxus. Next base: position 88,103 of record RJWH01000613.1, read on the forward strand.
AACGCAGTCATGATAGGCTCCGAACATCTTCTATTTAGCGTCATTCATTTCTCCTCATCCCCCTTTACACTCAGCAGATATGTGTCAACAGTTCTATCAAGTCTTTTCAGTGCTCTTCTTTCTGACCTTTGAAACCATTCTTTTCTTCTCCATCCTCTCTTACCTCCCTCACATCTGTAAGACAGTCCGTTGATTAACTCAAATCTCTGTGCACATACTCTGAGCAGTATTTTGTTCTCCATCTTTGTCCTTTGCACATCCATTTTCTCTGAGTGTTATTAGTTTCTTCACTGCCTCCATCCCTTAAATTGAATTCTAACCTCTTCTGGGGACTCATTATCCTATGTGAGTTAGAGTCCACTCTGCCTTTCAAAATTAAATTCTGAAGTTCTCTCAAAACCTATGTGCTTTCTAAGAATTGCACCAATTATCCTTAAAAGTTATAATCTGACCTTACTAGGAATTCCCACAGAACTATTCATGTTACATTGCAATTATGATGTATTTATCTGTATTTGGGGACAGGACATTTCAGAGAGCAGACACTGAGCCTTAGTTCTGTTTGTGTCACTAGCACTGCAAAGAGTAGACCGAACACATGTAGTTTTATTTGAATATCAAGATCTGCATTTATATAATGTATCAGATATAGAGAGTGCACATAAAAAGATGTTCAACATCATTAACTTATTAGGAAAATTCAAATTAAAACCACAATGAGAAACTCACTAGATTAGCTATGAAAAAAAAAATACTAACACTATCTAGTGTGGCAAATTGACACAGCAATTGGAATACTTTGAATTGCTCTTGGGGAAGCAAAATGATAGAGCCATTTTGTAAATAGTTTCTGGTGAAGCTAAACATCTACATAGCATATGACCCAGAAATTTCTCTCCTAGGTATTTACTTGAGAAAATAAAAATTGCTTTATAAACAATAACAAAACAAAACAACTAGATGTTACCATGGTTTTGTTCATATTATCAACAACTGGAAACAACCCAAATGTCTTTCAACTGCAGAATTCATAAATCATGATGCATTCTTACTTTGGCATATTATTCAGTAATAAATAGAGGCTAACTTCTAAAACATACAACAACTGATTAATCTAAATGCATGGTTCTGTACAAAAGAAGTCATAATCAAACAGTTTAATACTACATGATCTTGCTTAGATGATGATGTGGATGGCTGTCTCCCCACATTCATATATGAAATCTAACCCCTAACTTGATGGTATTTGGAAATGGACTGAGTGAGGAATATTAGGTTTATTTGTCTTTCAGTATTTTATTGCAGTAACTTAACTTTGTCTTACAAATTAAAATAAATTCATGCATAGGTTTCCCATATGTGCAGTTTCCCCATCCCTCAGCTATATCAACACACCCCCGCCCCTTCACCACATCACAAAGTGTTCTTCACCATTGTCCAGTGGGCTCCACCACCATATTCCTCCCAACCCCCCATTCCATTCCCTGTTGGTAATCTCAGTTCTGTTGCGAGTGTCCAAGGGTTGGTTTTGTTAGTGTGTTCCTTTGTTTGCTCTATTCACATTCCACCAATGAGTGAGATGATCTGATATTTATACATCTTCATCTGACTTGCTTCACTTAACATGATCCCTTCTAGACTCATCCATGTTGATTCAAATGACAGGATTTCATCTTTCTAAGGACTGTGTAGTATTCCACTGTGTATACATACCACATCTTTTTATCCATTCATCTGACGTTGGGTACTTAGGTAGTTTCCAGTTCTAGGCTATCGTGAATAGGAATGCAATAGATATGGGTTGCATAAATCTATGTGAGTTAGCATTTTTATATATTTCAGGTAAATACTTCTATGTGGAATGGTGAGATCAGGTAGGATTTCCGTATTCAACTTTTTAAGGAATCTCCATATTGTTTTCCATAGGGGATGCACCAATTTACTCTCCCAGTAATAGTGTAAAAGTGTTCCCTTTTTAACATATCCTGACCAACATTTGTGTTTCCAGACTGTTGGATAATAGCCAATCTTTCAGGTGTAAGGTGGCATCTTATTGTTTTGATTTGCATTTGCCTGAAAACCAGCAAGCAGGAATATCTTTTCATGTGCCTTTGGCCATCTGTATATCTTCTTTGGAAATATTTCACTCCGATTCCTCTTCCCATTTTTTTTTTTATTGGATTGCCTGATATTTTTGTTAAATAGTTATATGAGGTCTTTGTGTATTTTGAATATAAAGTCCTTGTCAAAAATATGGGATGTAAATATCTTCTCCCAGTTAGGTTGTCTCTTTGTTTTGATGATGTTTTCCTTCTCTGTAAAAATATTTTATTTGATGTAGTCCTAGTTGTTTTTTTTCTTTTTGTTTCCCTTGATGAGGGAGTTGAGTCCTCAAAGGTTTCCCAAACCTGATGTCATGGAGTGTCTTCCCTACGTTGTTTTCCAAGAATCTTTTGGTTTCTGGTCTTATGTCCAAGTCTCTAGTCTATTTTGAGTTAATTTTTGTGAATGATGTTAGAGAGTGGTATAGCTTCACTCTTTTGCATGTGGCTGTCCAATTACTCCAACACCAACAGCATTTATTGAAGAGATTTTCCTTTCTCCATCATGCATTTGGCTCCTTTGTTGTAGGTGAACTGATTGTATGTGAATGCATCAGTTTCTGGTGATTCAGTTCTATTCCACTGATCTGTGCTGTTACTCTTCTAGTACCATATCACACTGATGACTATCACTTTGTAGTATAATTCAGTGCCTGGAAGTGAAATCCCTCTGGGTTTGTTCTTTTTTCTCATAATTGCTTTGACTATTCAAGGTCTTTGTTGTTCCATACAAATTTTAAGTTTTTTGTTCTATTTCTTTGAAATAAGCCTATAAGATATTAAAGAGGATTGCATTAAATCTGTATACAGCTTTAGGTAAGATGACCGTTTTATCAATGTTGTTTCTTCCCAGTCATGAGCAGGAGATATCTTTCCATTTCTTGGTGTCCTCCTCTCTTTCTTTGAAGAAGGACTTACAGTTTTCATTGTATAGTTCTCTCACCTCTTTTGTTAAGTTTATTCTAAGATATTTGATTGTTTTTACTTCTAAATTATGGGATTTTCTTGATTTTATTTTCTTCAAGAATGTTGTTTGTGCACAAAAATGTAACATATTTTTTATGCGTTGATTTTGTAGACTTTCACTGTACTATATTAGTTCATAATTTCTGGTAGTTTTTTGACAGAACTTTAGGGTTTTCAATATATGTAATGTGTCATCTGCAAATAATGGTAGTTTTACTTTCTACTTGCAAAATTGAATTCCTTTTATTAATTTTTCTTGACTAGTTGCTCAGGCTAAGACCTCTTGTTCTGTATTGACTAGTAATGGTGAGCATGGACAGCTTTGTCTTGCTCCTGACCTTAAAAGAGATACTTTCATTTTTTTGCCATTGACTATATTGTAGCTGTGGGTTTATCATATATAATCTTTATTATGTTTTTTTTTTTATCATAAATGGGTGTTGGATCTTCTCAAAAGCTTTATCTGTATCTATTGGTATGTTCATGTGACTTTTCTCCTTACTCTTATTGATATGGTGTATGATATTAATACATGCTTGTATCCCTGAATTAAACCCTAATTGGTCATGGGGGATGATACTTTTGATGCATTGTTGTATTTAGTTTTCTAATATTTGTTGAGAATTTTTGCATGTATGTTCATTAGAGATATTGATCTTTTATCAGTGTGATGTTAATCTCATAGAAAGTATTTGGGAGTGTTCCCTATTCTTTAATATTTTGGAAGAATTTGCAAAAACTAGGTATCAGTTCTTCTCTGAAGGTTTGGTAACTCATTGGAAAAGCCATCTGGTCCTGGACTTTCATTTTTAGGGAAACTTTTGATTACCCCTTCATTTTCTTTACTTGTGATTGTTCTGTTCAGGTTTTCTAATTCTTCCAGGTTCAGTCATGGTAAACTGTATTTTTTCTAGAAATCTGATCATGTCCTCAAGGTTGTACATTTTGTTGACATAGAGCTGTTCATAATAATTACTTAGGATCTTTTGTGTTTCTATGATGTCTGCTGTAACTTCTTTTATTTCTGACTCTATTTATGAGAGTTTTCTCTCATTTTTCTTTGTGAAGCTCGCCAATGGTTTGTGAATTTTATTTTTTCAGAAAGAACTAACTTGTTTTCATTGATTTTCTGAATCATCTTTTTTAATTTTCTATTTTATTTCTGCTCAAATATATATTCCTTTTTTCTAATGATTTTTGCCTTTACTTTTCTTTCTCTAGCTGTTGTAGATATGAGGTCAGATTATTTACATGTGATTTTTCTGTTTCTTGAGGTGGGCCTAAATTGCAATGAACTTCCCTTTTAGTACTGCTTCTGCTGCATACCAAAGGTCATGGTAGCTCATGTCTTCATTCTCATTTGTCTCTAAGCATTTTTTATGTTTCTCTTTGAATTCCTCTTTTACTCAAAAGTCATTCAGAAGCATATTGCTTTGTCTCTAATTAATTTAGGGTCTTCTAGGTTTCTTTTAGCAGTCGATTTCTAATTTTAAGCCACTGTGTTTAGAGAAGACGCTTGATATGATTTCAATCTTTGTAAATTTGTTGAGACATGTTTTGTGTCCCAACATATGATGTATCCTTGAGAATATTCCATGCACCTTTGTATTCATTGTATTCCTTGCATGAGGTATTTGGTATATGTCTATTAAACCTTATTGTTCTAAACAGTCATTTAAAGCTCTGCTTCTCTGTTAATTTTCTGCCTGATCAATATATTGTTGTAAGTGGAGTATTGATGTCTCCTACTATTATTGTGTCACTGTCAATGCCTCATCAGTTTCCATAATATTTTCTCAGTATATTTTGATGTTCCTTCATATGGTGCATATGTTACTAAGCATAATATCTTCTTGCTGGATGGATCTCTTAATTACTATATAATGCCCATTTCTGTCTTTTGTTACACTTTTTAGTTGAAAGACTGTTTTATTCAATGTGAGTATAGTGGTTTTTGCTTTTTGTGGTTGCCATTCGACTTTAGGATTGTCTTACAACCTTTATCTTTTGAAAGAAGGTGAGTTTCCTAAATGTAGCAGATGGTTGTTATGTTTTTTAATCCATTAACCCACAGTGTGTTGTTAGATTGGTGAGTTCAATCCTTTAACCTTTAGGGTGATTATCGATTTGTAAATATAACTGTTTATTGCCATTTTGTAATTAGTCTTCTGGGTGTTTTAACACACAGTGCCTTTCTTCTTCTCTTTCTCTTCTGAGGTGAACTGGGTGTAGTCATGCTTTGACTGGTTTTTCTTTTTGTTTTCTTCTTTGCTTTTTCCCTAGAGATGTGTTTTGAGGTTATATTGAGGTTAGCAGTAAGAATTCCACATTTAATTCCTACTTTTATTTAAAAGCAGATTAATCTTGTACTCTTTGTAACCATCTGCATTTTTATATTCTTCTCCTCTTCCCCATTTTTTTTTATATTTTGTTATCTTACTGTTTTTAAGTAGGCTTTCTTTATACTTTGTGGAGTTTCCTTTAGCATTTTTTCGAGGAGTTGGTTTTGTGGCGATGAATTCCTTTAACTTTTGCTGATCTGGTAAGCTTTTTCTCTTTCTTTGAGATCAAATCATAATGTCCCAGAGTATAGTATCCTAATTTGAAAATCCTTCTCTTTTAGGATTTTGAATATATCATGCCATTTCCTCTGGCCTGTAGAATTTCAGTTGAGCAGTCTACTGACATACTTATGGAGACTCTTTTGCATGTGATTCCTTTTTCTTTAGCTACTTTCATGGCTTTTTTTTTTTTTTTATCTTGTATATTTGATGTTTTGATGACAATGTGTCTAGGTGTAGATCTGTTTGAGTTTCCTTTGGATATCTTTGGAACTCTTTGAGCTTCCTGAATCTGGAGGCCTGCTTCATTATTCTTAGTGGAAGTTCTCAGCTCGTGTATCTTCAAATACAGTTCCTGCCTCCTTTGCCGGCTTTTCTCCTTCTAGGAAGCATATGATAAGCATGTTGTCCTTTCTGATATTATTCTGTAGGTCACAAATGCTTTCTTCATTTCTTTTCATTCTTTTTGCTCTTTTATACTTTACTTTAGTGCATTTGTCTGCCCTATCTCTTAATTCACTGATTCTATTGGAGGCTTTATCCATCCTACTCTTGAGTCTCTCTACTGGGTTCTATAGTTCAGCTATTGTGTTCGTCATCTATTTGACATCTTTATTTATTTCTTCACTCAATTTTTTTCTTCTCTTTTTCTTCTGTTGTTTTCTTGATTTTCAAGAGATGCTTGTCACTGCTGCTCTGAATTCATGCTTAGGTTGCTTGCACATGCCTGCTGAATTCAATATTCCCCTGGAGTTTTAATTGGATACATCACTTCACATATATGTCTCTGTGTCTTCACTTTTTTTAGAATTCTGTTTATGTTTCTTGGGATAGGTTTTCCTGAAGTGATGGCCTTATGCAGGTTATTAATTTGCATGGAGTAAGCTTGGATCTTGGTTTGAACACTGATTTCTTGAGTTTTGTGGTGTTACCACTGACTGCCTTTGTTGACATTCTTGGGTGAATCCTGTGTTGGGTCTAAGAGTTCAGCTTGTCACTGGAGTTTTTGTGGGGGATGCAAAGCTTTCCCTTACCATCCCAGTTCTAAGTGATAATGACCACCTTGTCATTGGCCCATAATCAGCAATCAGGTTGCGGTTTCATCTCCACCCACAGGGTTTTGCTAGTGGGTGGCTGTTAAAATTTCCTCCCTTCTGGGAGGATTTTCTCTTCTTTCTTTAAGCCTGGGGGCAGGATTTCTGGTGGGCAGGTCCTTTGACTCCTAAGCAGTATGGTGGGAGAGGTTTGGAGTAGAAGAACCCTCTAGCTGCCTTCTGGTTATGGCAGTGCCCTGTGTAATTTTCCCGTAAGGGCTCCTACTCACACTTCCGGGGTGCTGGTCTTCCTTCTGTCCTGGCACCAAGACAGTCTCCCAGCTTCATGTCCCAGTCCCACTAGACAGGCCTCTTCTGCTTTTGGAGTGACTCTTGGATGACCCTGTTTTTCCGGAGTTTCCGCCGCCTTCCACTGCAGTCCTTTTTTCCCTGAGGTTAGCATTCCTGAATCCCCACTGGAGCTCTGAGCATGACACCTCTGCCTACCCGTTGCTGATAGTTGCTGCTGTCTCTGCAGCCTCCACACCTGCCCCACACAGAGTGTGTCTGAAAAAGAGGCGGTTCTAGCTCTTCTGTTGGGAGGAGTTCTTATCCATTCCTGCCAGGTCTCCATTTTGACTCCTATCTCACTTATCAGGTTTTGAAGGTGAAGCCACTTAAGAACTCTCTTCCTCCTTCCACCTTGTGAGGACAATGTGAGAATGTGGCTGCCTATGAAGCTGAAAGTGTGATCCTCACCAGATCCTCAATCTGCCAACACCTTTCTCTTAGACACTGTAGCTTCCAGTATTGTGAGAAATAAATTTTTGTTTTGGTAAGACACCAATCTATGTGTGTGTTTTTTTAAATAAAATTTCAAAAAGTCTAAGAACAGGCAGAAATCAGGGGAGTAGAAAGACAAGTTGGAGGCAGATAGAGAACTTTGAAGGTGGTTTTAGTACTTTGCATCATGATTTTTGATGCTAGTAAAATAGTTACATATTTTCTAAAACTGGAAGAACTTCATACGAAGCCCCTGATTAAATAATAATGAGAAGAGAAAGATCATCTTGAAATATTGCAACATCTTCTTCCTCACCAGTAGCTCATACGAAGACAATGAGCATCCCCTCTACCCAGCTCACTTTCAAAGCCCTCACCTTTAACCCAGAGGTCATTGAGCTAGTGTGCTCAGACATGATTATCACAGACTTTCCCTGGGTACAAATTAGGAGATGATAATGACTTAAATTGCTTTGTAGACATGAAGGAAATAGAAATGTCCAAAACACAAACCCAAACATTTGACTGACATATTTTATTGAGGTTTTGTGTGTGTGTGTGTGTGTGTGTGTGTGTGTGAATTTGTATTAACCCAACCCAATGGAGTAATGGACAGAATTCAATAAAAATAATGTCTGTCAAAACACTGACATTTTTAATTTTAGAACAATTAATCAGCCGTTGGATTCTCATAGCTTCCTTATATATCCCTTGATTACAGTGTTTATTAAAATGCATTTTAATTATTTGTTTATATCTCTGGTTTTCCCCACTAGTACTTTGGGTCCTTGAGGTCAAGGATTTTAACTTACTTAATTTTGAGTACCAGGTACATAGTAAATTAAGTTATCAAATCATTTTTCTTGAAAGCATGAAAGGATAAAAGATAACTTATGGTTTATATTACCGTCTTCTTTTACTTCTCCATACTCCAGACACTTCTATGCACCTCCAAGTTCTACAGGCCTATCCAACTGCCTTGTCTCTTTCCCGGCTATAGCAGTAGCCCTCCTGCTGCTCACTTGGACTCCCGCTCCTCTTAAAATCCTACATCCATTTACCACACTGAGTGATCTTGCTAAACTATAAATCAGATCATGCCAATCCAGTCTTAAATTCACAAATGTTTTTAATCAGGCTTGCCACTAAAGTCAGTTTCCTTATTTGAACACTCAACAACCCATAATTTCTGGTCTTTTACCCCTGTCTACCTCACATCTAACCATTCTGTCTCTGTCCATCATCTATAGACGATGGCTTCTCTCTAGTCACAGGTACGGCCTACCTCATAGCCTATCACAAACAGTTCTCTTCACTCTGCTATTTACTTTACTGGTCCCTTCTCAACTCACTGAGTTTTGCTTCAGTGTCCTCTGGGAGAACTTTTGTGCTCACACAATCTAATCTCATTCTCTGTCACATCACCTAGTTTAACTTCTTTATATTGAATTTATCCCACTGGGATATTTATATTGTCTTTCCCATATTTGACAATAATTCTGTCTCCTTCCTGGAACAAATGCCTTAAAAGGAAAAAAACCCTACATTAGCCCTGGTACCCGCCTGTCGCCAACCCATGGTAACTATTTCATGAAGACTTGTTGGGGGGATGAATGAATGGATCTACAGATGGATTCGTGACTGAATGGCATTTTTCACTGAAGCATGGTGGCCTACATTATTTTGAAATGACAGAAAATTCAATTAGCTTTATCCATACAGGTTTTCTATATCTTGCATTGCACTGAAATGTGTAACAGACAGTACCACTGATGTCTGTCTTTACCTGATGCTATTTGATTAACTTAATAGGAGGGAGGAATGGGAATCAGTGCATCCTCAGTAAGTTAAGAAGGGAAGAATGTTGTTAATGGTAAGGAGGAATACATATGAGGATATTGCTTAGTTTATAATTCTTACAGTTATCCCTGATTTATTCCATACTCAATTCCCTGTTGGTGGTAATTGGAGGCCTCTGGTTTGTTTGTTTTTTTTGTTTTTATTTTTTTGGTCTTTGTGAGACCATTGCTCACCCTTTTTACCCAGTCTGTTCAGGCCACAGCATCTCTGTTACCTCGGAGAAGGCCATATAGACTTTTACTTCGCGACCCTGCTTAGTCTGCCTGAAGTGGTGGTTAGGATTGTCCTGGAATAAAGATCAATCATTACCATCTTGTTTCCAAACTAATTTGCCTCCAGAACTTGGCACCATCTCTTTGCCTTTGCCCTGTCCAGAGGTAAACATTTTTTTTTTTTTTTTTTTTTTTTTTACTCTCCTAGATGAGTTGTTATCGCTTAAAATCCTACCTTTTCAGCTAATAAAACAAAAACAAAACAAAACTCCTCTCCATCTAACGTGAACAACAAGGTATCTTGGCAACATTAAAATTAGAATCTCTCCAAAGCCAAGCCAGACTGAGCAGGTGATCAGATCTCAGAAGTCTCAGCATGCAGTTTCTGGTGTCAGGTTGCCAGAGTTCAAACCTTACCAGCTAAAATTGTGCAAGCCATTTAGTATTTCCGTGTCTCCGTTTCTTTACTTATACAGAGAAGTACTACTGTCCTGCTCTCAAACGGGTGTGGTGAGGCTTCTGTGAGTAATACATATGAAAACCTTGCACAGTGATCACCACATAGTATGCAATTAGTTCCCCTCAAATGCATTAGTCGTAGGTGTGTGAATGAGCTCTAATTTTCTTTATATTTTTGTCCCTGAAATAACATCAACCCTACTTCCGGCTTTGAAGCCTCCCTTACTGAAAATTAGCATATGAAATTCCCTTCATTGAAGACACCACATCCTTCTTGTCATGCTTTTGTTTGTTTCCCAGAGCGTGAGGATGGCAGGATATGAAGAGGACAGGAATACTCTTGGCCTCACCCACTGGCAGCTGGAATGGAATTCTAGCAGTCACTCCCAATCCATAGCTGGTAAGCTTCGAGGAGCAGGGCTCTGCAGGAAGTAAACAAGTTCCACCCACTCCCACATCCCTCTGGTCTACAGCTGGGGACTCACAGCCACCCCCCAGGCCCTAGAACACCCTCATCCTACACAATGAGTCAACTGACAGAGAAAGCCGTGCTGCCAAAGATGAAGAATTTGATGCAGACACAAAAAAATGATGGAGGCAACTTTTCCTGGTGGTTCAAGAACTCTAGTTTAAAGAGACCTTGGGAAAAGCTGTGTCTTCTTCAAGGGAAAGGATGGCGAATTGTATCATTTCTATTCACACCCATGAATGGTGTCTCTGCAGCTGTTTGAATTAATTGTGAAATATAAGCCATCTCAGTGGGAGACTGCATTTTCATAAAACAATTCCCTGCTGAGTTGGATCCACTAGCTCCGCCTAGTCCTTCCACACACCTCTGTGAGAGGGACAGTCTTTGGAGAGTCATTTTTGCTTATTAAAACTTGCACAGAGTCTTGAAATAGCCATCTCTCCTCAAGACTAAAGCATCTCTGGATTTTTCCTCTCCTCCTGAAACAAAACAGAGCTCTACAACTGCTTGGGAAATGTGGGTAGGTCTGGCGCCTCAAGGTTCATTGTCCTGTTCCTAGTGGAGAAACTTGTTCTGCTAGCTCTTGCTTTTCAGATCTCTTTAACTGAAGTCCCACAGTTCCAGGTATGGTTGCCTCTGAAGCCTGATTCAGTCCGAGATAAGTCGTTGGTGCACAGAAACCCACAGAACTGTCATCTTCACCAGCATCCTCAGTAGATGCTGAGAGCAAATGCCTCAGACTTTCCCTTAAGGCAGATGCTAACACACTCCACTGCAGTCTCCTTCACTCAGCCCCTAACTCCTTCACGACCTAGGATCTCTTCTCTGGGATCAGGATGCTATATTCTACCTCTTTTTTTTTTTTTTTCGTTTTTAAAAACTGTGGTAAAAGCACATATAACATAATGTTTACCATGCTAATCATATTTAAGTGTACAGTTCAGTGGAATTAAGAACATCAATATTGTACAATCATCACTATCATCCTTGTCCAAGAACTTTTTCCATTTTGAAAAACACAAGTTCCATGCCCGCGAAACAAAACTTCCGATTATTCCCTTCCCCAGTCTCTGGCAATCACCACTGTACTTTCAGCAAGTTTCCTTCCATGTTGTAGTATGTGTCAAAAGTTTTTTGCTTTTTAAGGCTGACTAATATTCCATTGAATATATATAACATGTTTTCTTGACCCATTGTTCTATCAATGGTCACTTGAATTACTACCGTGTTTCAGCTATTGTAGGTAATGATGCTAATAACATAAGTATGCAAATATCTCTTTGTGATCCTATGACCAATTACTTGGAATTTATAACAAGAAGTAAAAATGCTGGATCACATGGTAATTCTATTTTTTATTTTTTTAGGAAATACCACACTGTTTTCCAAAGTGATGGTGCCATACTAATTTCTACCAAGTGTGTGCATGAATTCTAGTTTCTTTATATTCCTGCCAATGCTTGCTATTTTCTGTTTTGTTTTGGTTTTTCCTCTTAGCCATCCTAATGGATATGAGGTGGTATTTCTTTGTGTTTCTTATTTGCATTTCTCTAATGATTAGTGATGTCAAGTGTCCTTTCATGTGCTTATTGGGCATTTCATATCTTCTAGAGAGAAATGTCTATTCGAATCCTCAGAATTTTCTATATATTCTGTATATTAGTCTCATAGATAAATGACTGGTAAATATGTACTTCCATTCTATGGCATGACTTTTAACTCTGTTGGTAGTACACTTTGATGCACAAAGGGTTTTCATTTTCATGAAGTCTTATTTATCTGTATTTCTTTTGCTTCCTGTTCCTTTGGTGTCATAACCAAGAGATAACTGCCAAGTCTAGTGCCATGAAGGTTTTGCCTTATGTTTTCTTCTAAGAGTTTTATAGTTTTATTTAAGTCTTGGACTCACTTTTATTTAATATTTGTATATCATGCAAGGCAAAAGTCTCATAAGTTTTTATGTTTGTTTTTGCTCATCTCCAAGTATTTTCTTATTTCCTTGTGATTTATTCTTTGATTCACTGGTGTTTAAGTGTTTGTAGCTTAATTTCCAAGAATTTAATATATTTTCCAGTTTCCCTTCTGTTTTTGGTTTCTAGCTTCTTACCATTGTGGTCAGAGAACATACTTTGTGTTATATCTATCTTTTTATATGCATTGACATTTAATTTCCACCTAATATATGCTCTATCCTGAAAAATGCTTCAAATACAGTTGGGAAAAGATGTAGATTCTGTTGTTATTGGGTGTCTATCAGATTATAGAGCAGTTCAGGCTCTCTGTCTACTCACTTTTCATCTGATTTCTCTATCTATTACTGAGAGTGAAATATTGAAGTCTCCAACTATTATTATAGTACTGTTTTTCCTTTAATTCTTTAAATTTTTGCATCATAAATTTTGATGGTCTGTTACTAGGAATATAAATATTTGGAGTTATAATATATTCTAGGTACATTTAATTTTGCATTAAATGCTTCTTTGTCTCCTTAAACTTTTTGAAAATAATATATTTTGTTTGGTATTAGTATAGTTATCCTTGCTCTTTGTTGGTTGTTACTGGCAAGGAATATCATCTTCATCCTTTCACTTTCAACCTATTTTTATCTTTGGATCTAAAGTGAGTTTCTTATACAGAATATGTGACTGGATAATGTTTTGATTTTACTTTGATGTTTCTTTTCCCCACTCTGTCAAGTGTTGTCCTTTAGAGAGTTTAAAGCATTTACACATGATTACTAATAACACAAGGAGTCACTTCTGCAATTTTGTTATTTATTTTCAGTATGCCCTATGTGTTTTATCTCTCATTACCATGCTACTACCTTCTTTTGTGTTTAGTTGCTTCTTTTTATTATGAAATGTTTCAATCCCATTTTCATTTTCTTTTGTGCATTCTATAACTATTTTCTTTGTGGTTACTGTGGGAATTACATTGAATATTTTAAGGATATAAGAATCTAATTTGAATTTATACTCAATTCACTTCAATAACTTACAAGCTCTGTTCCTTTGCAGCTCTGTCCTCACTCATGTCAGTTATTGATGTCAAGAATTATATCTTTAGACATAGGAAGATGCTATTTCATGCCAATAGAAACCAACAAAGAGCAAGGATGACTATTCTAATATTAGACAAAATATATTATTATCAAAAAGTTTAAGGAGACAAACCCTAAAGTGATCCATGCATCTCCTAAATTATGCAGAAAACAAAATGAACCAAAGTTTTAATAATACTATTAGACTATTTCTGATTTATTTCAACATATACATATCATAAATCATGCATAAAACAAAAAAATGGAGTTGAAAATCATTGTTCCTTGAATACTTGTGTTTGTAAATGCCATGTGCTTACCTTTTTAGTGGTCTTTATTTCTTCAGGTGGTTTTGAGTTACTGTCTAGTGTCCTTTCATTTCAACCCACAGGTCTTCCTTTAACATTTCTGTGGGGCAGAACTAGCAGTTACAAATCCCCTCTAATTTTGTTTATCTGGGAATGTCTTAATTTTCCCCTCACTTTTGATAGACAATTTTGCCATATCTGGGTTTACAGGATTCTTTTCTCTTTAATATTTTGAATAGATTAGCCATCATCTTCTGAGCTTCAAAGTTTCTAATGCGTAATTTGTCTATAATCTTGCTTGTATGATGATTGTTTTTTTCTCACTTCTTTCAACATTCTCTCTTGGTCTTGGTGTTTCAAATAGTTTATGACAGTGTGTTTCTGTGTGAATTTCTTTGAGAATCATTGTTGTAAGCCAGTCATGCTGTCTGGGATAGATGCAATGTTTCTATGAAGAAAAATGATATATCAAGGAACAAAAAAGGATATGAAGATTGATTCTAGACCAGTCAGTAACATGTCATATCTCTGAAATAAACTTAGATGTGCATGTCAGACCTGTAAATACACACAGAGATATATGTTCATTGATACATATGATTGAATTTGGGAATAAAATACTTGGGAGAGGAGATTCCTTAGGTTCAGCTGAATATTTGTTAAGAGGTCAAATAATAGTGATTTTTTTTAGTGATCATCATTAGCTTCCATCCGTAAATAATAAACAGGGAGATAGATTTCTACAGGTAGAAAAATACTTTTTTATTCCTAATTCTAGGATTTAAGTCATTTCAGGCACAGCGACTGAGACTTCTTTGCATCAAAGCTATGTAATATGATATCAGAATGTCACCACCATAATGGCTGAAATGTTTACTGAGAAGATCAAAGTATAATTCAGAACAAGGCAATAAAAAGTGAGGTTGGTCAGATTAGAAGGCGATGTTTATCTTCACCATTCCTAGAGAAATGTTTCTCTCCTTAAAAGTTTGTGATAAACACCTGAACACTTGAACAGCATCATTTGAGTATATATGTATATTATTTCAAGTTTGTTGACATAGTAGTACCTTTATGTTTGGGTGTGTATTTAACCATCAAAACATTTAACACATTTTACTTTGATTTGTAAACTATCTGCCTTTAATTCTCATTAGACTCTAATCTATACAAGGGTAGGGTTAGTGAATGTTACATGTCTTAATGAATCTAAATCTTTGTTTCTGTATTATGTATTAAAAAATGTTTCATAAATACTTCCCAGATGCCAAACAACATAGGAGATACTGGTACCCAATTTTGAGAAAAACAACACAAAGCAAACCAGACAATAAACTTTGTCTTCAAAAGAAGAATTTAATCAAAGTCTGGTAAATGTGACATTTCAATTGTGAAAGTTCTATGAAAGAGATCCTCAATTCTGTGACTTTCTGTGATTGAGTGATTTGATCTAAATGCGGAGAGAAAAACTCAGACACTAAAGAGATGAGAGTCCTCATGTGCTTCATGTGTGTGAGGGTGAAATAACCAATTTCCCAATAAAAATACGTGGGATGGGGAGGGAAAAAGGAAGTAGAAATGTGGGCGTGACACAGTGTCGAGCCAGCTGACATCCTGAACCCTCAGATATCCTTCCCACTGGCAAAGTATATCCCAATGACTATAAACCTATGACCAATTGTGAGGTGTGGGGTAAAGAAAAGACATGCTCTTCCCTACACTGCCTTCTGTGAGAGGATCATTTATTTACATGGAGCAAATATTTAGAAACACAGCAAAGAAAGTATTTAAGTGAGACAGTGGATTATAGCCAGGGCCTGTTGTACACACATTTGAATGAGACCTTTGTCATAAGCAGTAATAAGGGGAAATCAAATGAAAAGGTGGAAATGAACTTCTATTCTAATATGAAGGAAGCTCTGGACACAGAGCCTGGTTTTGCCCTTTACCAGGTGTGTATCAGTGGGCAGGTGGCTTACATTCACAATCTCAGTTTCCCCATCTGCAAATGGGCTAATGATAGTACTTACTCACATGTGGTGATTATTAAAGGTTTTTTGTTGTGGTTGCCTCCCTTGGTCCTGGGTTTCAGTCTTGGGCACATGCTTCTATAATCTGCACCTGGGTCACCTGACTGAGCCGCAGAAGGGGACAATGAATGATTATTAAACGAGTCACTACGTATGTAAAGTGCTTAGAAGAGTGACTATCACTGAGTATATTGATGAAAGTATCTATAAAAGCTAAACAAACAAAATGGTTAATTTCCGTGTACACACACATATACCAATGTGTATGTGTATGCGTATGCATGACCTATGATAAAAATAGAATCAATCCAATATATTTTGCTCTTGAGCATATTCCTTGATTGGTTTTAAGAGGGGATGTTTGTATTATATACTGTAATTGAGTACAGGCTCATCTACAGCAAAAACTACTCTTTGGGTGATGACCACCATGTAATATAAACAGAAGTTGAAAAATAATGTTGTCTATCTGAAACTTACATAATATAAGTCAATGGTACCTCAATAAAAATTTTACAGAGAAAATGGAAAAGGAATCAAAAGAGAGGTAAAGAAAGGAGGATGGTAAGTGTATCATCTGTAGAGACAGAATACCTCAGAGAGTCCCCACTCCCATGGCTTTGACACCTAAAGTTGTCCTTATTTCAGGACTGAGTTATAATGTGATTTTGAGAAATGACCTAATAAAATAGATAAGAGAACTATGACGGAAATGATCTCTCCCATTGATAATACAGAAACTATTTTCTTAGATGTTTTCTGGGGTCAGACACCAAATGCTATTCCCTCAGCATCTCCAGAACAGTAGTGTGTAGACAACCAACAAGATGGCATCATGTCTATAATAAAACTAGAATTCCTGGGATGTGTAGTTGGGTCTTTCTCTTTCTTCTCAGAAATTAACACTAGAGGTCTTAGATGCCTCCAGGACACCATTATTAGACTAATAAGTCACGTCCTTCATTCTATTATAATTCTGGTTGTTGCTACTGGCATGCTCTGTGCTTTATAACAAGAACACAGAGAAACCCGAGGTTAAGTTTGCTTGAATTTCTTCAAAAATAAGTGAATAAAGTCAGAAATGAACAGGATAAATATGTCTTCCTGGCTGAGTTCAGGGAGGCACATTGATGGGTCCAGAGATGGGCCAGGAGCAGGGTGAGGCTAGCTGCCAGTGAGAAAGCACAGGGAGGTTTCTTGCCAGCCTCTTTATGAAAATGGGCTGAGTATGGAGTTGGGTTCATCTGATCTGTCATTGGGCTTTGGAGCCACTTTATCTCATTTTGCAGAAAATGCAGGTTGCTGGTATACAGCAAACTCTTAAAGCTGTGCAGGTTTAGTGACTAACCTGCACTGAGTTCCAAATTCTTGGGGTTTTTCCAAGCCAGGGAATGACTTTGACACAAAAGTTAGTTTAAGCTCAAGAAAACACATTTGATTATCACGATTGCTAGGCCTCATGTATAAGAAGACATTCCAGATTTTTCTTATTATTAATGCTGGACTGTCCTAGGAAGAATTAACTCATCAAAGTCAGTTGGAACTCAGATTCCCTAGGGAACCAGAGAGAGGACCACTGTATGTATGAAGCATGTCTACACTACTAGCAAAAGAGAAGATCAAAGAGTTTTCAAGTCTCTCACACTCTTTAATCTTCACCCCCTTTAACATAGCTCAATATAACATAAAGAAGTCTCACCTGGACATAAGTCTCACCTGAAAATAAGTTTTGAAAAAGAAGATGATGGGGACAATGATTATAAGAAAATTCTAGACAAGTGGCTTGGGTACCTGATGTCTCACCAGTCTACTCCACTTAGAATCTCTTAGACCTGGCAAAAAACAGGACTGAGCTATATAAATGGAAACCTGCATGGGTTATATAGGCAAACGATAAGACAGAAGCCAAATGCACCAGTTCTGAAAGACGAAGACTTCAATAACCAATGAACAAGAATTTAAATCTAAACAATTGGGGGTTGCAGGGTGACAAGTCATGTAAACAAGAGGGTCAACTTTTTATTCACTAACTGGAGATTCTATGTCTGAAAGTCTCTGGTGGTCTCTCAAAAACAGGGCATTCTGAATTATTAGAATTATGCCCTGTCATAGCCAACAGAAGGAGACCGGAATTTAGAAAGGAAAGAAACGATCATTGGATTGCTTAGCTTTTACTGTATAGTAATGACCTCTCTCACATCCAGTGGTTGGCGCACAGTCAGCTGAGTGAGAGGGGATGACTTGGCCATATCTCTCTCATCATCTCATGGATTAGTTCAGGCTCATTTACACAGCCTCTATCACCAGCTTCTCAAGGATGCCAAGTGAGAGCTCCAATTCCCAAGCATCATTCCGGGTCATATTGGGCAAAATAAGTCATGAAGGCAGTCCAGAGCCAACATGGAAAAGCACTACCAAAAGCCATGGAGAGAGGGAGTAAAAATCATGTGTAGTCATTTTTTTAAAAGAAAGGTGAAGGCAGGAATGAAGGTGAGCAGGTAGGTCGGCAGAAAGAGAAGAGAGGAAGAAACATTTTATTTAGTTGTTGGTCTTGGTTGTTCCCTCCGGCTTCAGAATGTGAACCTGGGTCCCTGGGATATATATGGACTGCTCTGGCCAGAGGCAGTAGACCCAACTCATGAAGGCAAACCACATTTAGTAGTCATTTTTACAATCAACCACATTACTTTCTCCCTTCCACATATCCTGTTTGACCCCAAAGCAATTGCCTCTTTCTGACCCTTATACTGATTTAGTGGAAATACACACTCTCCCTAATAGACATTATGCATTTTCAGAGGATTCGTTGGCAATGTTTTCCATGACATGCCAGAGGCTGGGTTAAAGGGAACGGATTGCATGTTCCTGACACTTGCCATTTAAACAGAAAAGGCATACCAGCTTTAGAATTAAATCACAAGCTTAACACTAAATGTATTTTCCAAGCTGTAATTACTGAAGACACAGCTTTTCTATGAAGAATCTTTCTGGAGGCTTTGTTCTTTTGATTGAAACTTAATCAGCCTATTGTTTGACAAAAATGAGAGGCTGCGTGAAAGGGGCAACAGTTTGGGTATTACCAATCCTAACTCCTATCAAAAATCAGAAGAAAATAAACACTTTCTACATACTGTACTCCACTTCATGATTTGGACTCAAATTTATTTCACTTAAAGAGAAGGGGAGATCCTGACTGTTTGCACATTGAAGGAAAAAAGAAAAGAGATAGTTAACTTCTTCCTTGGGTTTGTTTTTGCATAAAACATTTTTTGAAAGAGCAAGATATTCTTGACTTTGCCATTCGATTGGATGGGGTACATATATGGGGAAGTAAAAGCAGATTACTTCTAGAAAATGTGACCTGAAACCGATTTGCCTGCCAACACAAGGATCTACTCTAGAGTCAAAGTCTTCCAAGTCTCACCCAGACCTGGAATTCTGATTCTTCAGCTCTGAATTTGATTAAGAGAACAAGAATTTATCATTCTGTTCCCAGGACCGCACTGGATTTGGAATTAGAAGGCATATTCATCTTGAGCAGATGCTTAAAAGTGTGATCTTGGGCAGACTGAGTGCATTTTCTGTGATTCTGTTTCTGTTCTACATTACCTCTCCTCTTGAAAATGATTGGGAGGTTTAAATTAGGGCATCAGTGTGCAAATGTGGGGTCCAAAGCTTTAGTGCTAGTCAATGTTGATCATACACACTCTTCTTTCCTTAGTTTCTCCTCTGTGCTGTTCCTATTTTTCCATTCTTTAAGGAATACAAGTACTGTAGAGCATTTAAATTAAAAAAAATAAACAATAAAAGTACTACTATGTGTCTCTGATAGAAAATAGGCCATACTCAAAACAGAGAGGTAGTTTAGGGACAGTTCCATTAATTTGATAGCTACTGGTCAGAGGTAGGCATGTGTCCCTGTCCCTACCATTGAAACAGAAGGGAAATCGTATCTGTACATGATCTCATAACTAGTAAGTAGTGACAGAGCCTGTGTTTAAGGCCCAGCAGTCCAATTCCAGTATCCAAATGCTTTTCCACTGCACTATAACTTCTTAATATAAACTGATCCATTAATCCATTCATTGTTCAAAAGCAATTGCTGATTTTCTCTGAATGTCAAACACCATGGTGACGGTTAAAACAAAGTCAAACTTTTAGAAGATCATCAAAGACGAGGCAGTAATTTTTTCTGGGAGAGTGAGGCAGAATTGAACTCAATTTGGTCTCATCATTTACACATAGATGTGATAGTCTAGACTATATATTAGCTCAGCTCGATGAATCTCAGTCTACTTTTGTTTAATCGGTGTTGGGTGTGCTTTCTGATCTCTCACACTCAATATAGACTAAAGCCAAACCACATGTCAAAACAACTAACTTGGAGCCTAGCATGTGGTCATTACTCAATAGTGTTTGTGGTGGAACTTCACAAAAAGGGAAGGTCACTATGCACAGAGACATTTTCAGATGATCTGGGAGGAAACAGAACTCAAGCTGAGAACAGGAAGCAGTGAAAGGACATGGATCATCAAAGGCCAGAAGCAAGCAGCTTGGAGGCTGGTGACAGTGGCAAGCAGCCCTGAGGAGTACTGCCCAGTGTTTAGGATCCTTGGAGTTTAAACTTCATCCTGACACTTCTGAATATGTGGCCATGACCATGTTTTCAAATAGATCTGAAACCCAGTTTCCTCATTGGTACCATAGAAGTGAGAGCATCTATTCCAAGGAGTCATGAAAGTTAAATGAGATCACTTGCAAGCACCATCTTGATGACAGTGCACACATGGTGTATGTTCAACAAATTATGGCCAATGTATATTAACAGCAAGGATCATGAATAATGTGGGAGGAGGGATATGCACACCAGATACATGCTATCTATATGGCAGGAGGGCCATCCTTTGTAGATGTTTGGAGTCTATATTGGAGGCACATGCTAACATCTATTGTCCAGATGACTAAATAACTATGGTTTTTCTTAGGTCTTAATCATGTATTTTGGACTTCAAGTCAAGGGTAAACCACCAACCAGTGTCTCTGTCTGGTTTGACTGGATCTGCTTGATGTCTGCCATGTCCTTAGATAGTCCTGTCTTCTCATGTTTTTCTGGCTGGAAAAGAATACTAATCTCACAAAAATCCAACTTAGATTATAAATTTAGAGTCATAAATGTTGAGACATTGTGTTTAGAAGTCTTCATCAATACTTCCCTCGTTAGCTCTCAGAAAGTCTTAAACCCAGGGTTTAATTTCAAGGCAAATCATTTCTAAATCAAAGCTAATCTGACAGTCTCAAGCACAACCAGTTTCATACTGGCCTCTACACCCTCCAAAGTGACACTTCAATGATGCAATGATTTAGTTATTTATGGGAGTGTCCTCAGCTAGACTGTATTCTTCAAAGGCAGCTACTCTGCATTCAGAAAGAGGAGACTCTCTCAGATGATGCCTGAATAAATAAATGAATGACTATGAACAACCAACCTAGAACTGTACAGTCAGAAATGCTTCCTGATCAGCTGTAACCCAGGATACAGGAACCAGGTAGTGGGTTCACAAATAGAAGAAAGAAATATACATGTAGAAGGAGACAAGAGCCCTGGAGTTGGATGTTTCCACCAACTAAAAAATAAGCAGTCACAAGACTTCAGGTGAAATGGCAGATATTCTAAAGAGATGGACCCCATTGTCTCCTGCTCTGCTGGCTTTTCCATAAAGTGAAGGGAGGCCATGGCCTGGATCCCACCTGAGTAGAACGGTCAACACTGTGGTAGGTAACGTGAAGAGATGCGTGGTCAGGGATTTCCTCCTGTGTCTGTGGGTGTGTCCCTGTCTGCAATCATGTTGTAAGAGATGAGGGTGGTGGAGACAAGGAAACTAAGACAGACGAGTTTGGGGATAGGATATAAATGAACACCAGACTCTTGGCCAAACAGCACTGAATTTTAAATGGAAACTTTCATCATGTACTAAAGACTCAGTTTTTTGGGTTTTTTTTTTTGCTTTTAACAGAGATCTTGTTCACTTTGATGAAATGGCAGATGTTAAAATGTCTACTTGTTTTAGATGAGGTGACACATAAAAAATAAAGGAAGTAAGGATAGAAAGGAAGGAGGGAGGGAGGGAGGGAGGAAGGAAGGAGGGAAGGAAGGAAGGAAGGTAGGAAGGAAGGAAGGAAGGAAAGAAGGAAGGAAGGGTAAATTTCCATAAAGTAAGACAGAGGGAAAAGAAAGAAATCACAACAGCTGAACCACTTTTCTCTTTGCTTTTTAATCTTAGTTTAGATGTTCTCCTGGTAAAATCATTACAAAGGCCGTTTATTTTTAAAATTGAAAGATTGGGAAGCGTCATAATGAGATATTATGTGTAAAAGTTGCACATAAATTTCCTCTTGTCATATTTTGGACTTTGCTAACGCATCCCCTTGGCAGGACGGAGAGAGGTTGATCACTTTAGTATAGATTGTGTGTGCCTCAGAAATATTGCCCTAGGAGAGAGCTCCTGGGTGGCTGACTTGGCTCCATGCTGATTTAGAAATTAGCTGGGCTTTTATTGGCCACACTAAATTGTTCTCAGGAAAAAAAATACATTTTTATTACAGAACAAGGGGCAGATGATTGAAACAAGACTGCCTTCGCCTCCCTTTTGAGATGTCTTTTAGACTGCTAAGTATACTTTCTTCTCTGGGGTTCCTGCTGTTGTTTAATGGGGGCACAGCAATATCCACCAGTAAAGAAATTACCTTATTTCTTCCAGTGTCCCCAGGGACTGCCTTATCCCTTAATAATGTTGTTTGAGTCCTCCTGAGTGCATGAGTAGGCAGGTTGAGAAAAAAAAGAGACTGTAATATTATTGCAAGTTTCTGAATTAGAGGGCCCTTAGAGCTGTCCTTATAGAAGGGTTAGAGATGGTGAATCTGTCCAAAGACCTGTTGACTGCAGATCTAAAGCCGTGGTAGGATCCCAAACTCATGGTCACAATGTTCTATTAGATGAAGCTCATGGCCAGGGCTGTGAATGGACTTGCAGGTGAAACTGTCACTCAGAAGTGACTCAGAGTAGGGAACCCACCATCTGCAGACAGCACCTGAACCAACCCACATGCTCCCCGACATGGGATGATTAGCCGACTCCTCTGACTTCAATTTCTAATTTTCTATGGGATATCAGTTCTTCCTCAGTTCTGGAAAGATCCTTAAGCATTTTTATGCCCACTGCTGTCTCCACTCCTTACCACTACCCTTCTGTTTTCAGACAGAGCATCTTGCTCTGAGTCTGCTCCAACAAGCACCCCATATCCGTCCAGGAGAAATACTATGTTCATATCAGTGGGAGCAACTGACTGATTTTGGGAAACTTCCTAAAAATTGCTTGCATTTATTAAAGGCTAAAAGCCAAACATACAATCTTATCCAAAGTGAATCAGTGGAGTAACAGAGCAAGCTGGGTGTTGGAGGAATGGATGACTCAGTCAACTGAACCATCTTCTTAACCCTTCAAATAAGACTCGTGGTTTAATTTTCTTAATAATTCTACAAGGTCTGAGCCTGCCTCCCTGACTCAGTACATAATCTGATAATGCAGTCAGAATCTTGGACTCAAGCTTAAATGAGAACTGAGAATATGTGGGCTGTCACATACCAGATTTGGGTCCTGGGAAAATCAAATGATTGTTTGCTGATTCTGTTTCCTCGTTATCAAGATGGGGATAATCATAGCTTATCAGTAAAGATTTTTAGAAATTATATACGTGTGTGTGTGTGTGTGTGTGTGTGTGTGTGTGAAATATAAAACAATAAGCACCATGCTTGGCTACCATCAGAACTCACTCAACGTTAGTTGTTGTCGTTATTCATCAGCAGTGCTCTTGAGCTGAAAGGTAGATTTATTTGCCTCACAAGCTAAATTCTAAAGCAGAGCCAAGTCTCACAAGAAGTTAGTGGTTGAGCTAAGACAGAAAGCATAACTTTTGATTACTTATCCTCCTCCACTAAACTTCAGACCACACTGCCTCCTATTAAAATTAATTTCTGTTCCCTTCGGGTGGAGATTTAAATTTGTCATGCCTCCCTAAGCCCCTGGACCCCAAAGCCCATCACTGATTGTTCCTCAGGGAAGCCAGAACTGCTTGAGGTAATTAGCCCACTATAGGCTCCCCTACCAAGACTGGGAAGGAAACGCCAACTTCTGCTTGGTTTCTTTCTAATTAGTAACAGAACAGAGAGAGGGAAAGAAAGACAGACTGTGGACTGGAAAGGGACTGAGCTAAATGGGTGTGGCTCACATGTGTTCCCAATCATGACCACACAATGAAAATGTTTTCTTTCTGGGGCAATCAGGCAAAATCTTGGAAAAATGAACACCCCCCCCACACCAACCCCTGGACGTATGATAATAACAATATCTCAGTTTGAAACTTTTTTTTTTACTTCTTTTTCCAATCTTGGCACAGTATGGTTTCCAAAAGATTTGGGAAACTTCCAAGCTCTGATGGCCTGTGCATGACCCTGGTCTCCAAGGACCAAGACATTTATGGTAATAATAACAAACAAACATAGATATGATGCATATGATGTGCCGGGCTCTGTTCTAAGTGTTTTACATACACTGACTAAAATTTAATCTTCTTTAGCGACACTATCATTTGACACTGTTAACACCTCCACTGAACATGCGAAGAAACGAAAGCAAAGACAGGGTAGTTCGCTGTCCACAGTTAATCGGTCAGCACAGGGCAGAGGCAGGATTCACACTCAGGATGTCAGGATTCTGAGTCTATGCTCATCATCATGGCCCATCCTTCTACCACTCAGCTGCCCCGGTGGAGGCTTTTAGGTAGAGCTAGAGAAGAAAGACCAGACTGAAGACTGAAAGAGCAGGAGACACAAAAGCTAGGAGAGGGGTCCACATCAGCAGGCAGCTGGGAACCAGTCCCTCTTTTGCACCGGTCTTCTGCCTTTCCAGTTAGGCTCTTTTCAGCCCCCGAACTGGACAACTGTCACCAGTGCCCTTGTTCGCTGTGTTTCCCTAGGCTCTCCTCTGTGATTGACATCCAGACGCCATTTTCTTACACTCCTGACCTTGAATTCCATGTCTAGGCCGTGCTTCCCCCAGGTTCTGACCTCTACACCTCCAGCCCTGGCCATGTACCCTGATGCTGCCTCCTAATTGCTCCCTTTGCTTAACTGCCCAGTTTAACGTTCAGACCCCGGATTGGCCCTTGGCTCTGATTAATTGCAGCCTGGGGCTCAGCAGTAGGGGTTTGGATCTCTTTCCAGCCACTAGAGTAGCTAGACTTGACCTCTCTTGGCTAAGTAATGGAGGACACCACGTCTACCTGTTGAATATGGAGGCTGCCCTGAGACATGCTTCATGGGCTGGTGCATATGTCACCGACACGACTCTGCCAGCAGGACGACCCTCAGAGACGCCTGCCATCTGCTAAAAGTCAAACCTGGATGAATAGGTAGAGGGATGCCTGGTCTCTGACCTCCTCTGATTCCTTCCAGGGTTGGGATTCTTGGACAGTGGTGCTCAGGGGTCTGGGGAGACCACCATTCCAGGAACAGCTGGCAGAGCTGGCATCACTGAAGCAACTGATGACTTTTAGGGGCAGAGATTAAGTTTAGGCCAGAAAGAGAGGTACAGGTCTAGGGTACAGAGCAGTGATTCAAAGTTAATGGGTCTGAGCTGACGGAGAAGAAAGAAAAAACGTATTTAATCTGTGGAGGATATTGATGGTGGAGATATTCTAGCTTGCAGTTCCCAATAAATGCACACAGTTCAGCCCAAAGGCCTGATCTTTCCCGTAAGAGCGGAGGGTATTGGAGACAAATTAATCTCCCAGAACAGCATAGAGCAGGGGCCTTACTCCCTGGATTCTCCAGGCACAAACTCCAGTGTAAACTCATCAGCAATGACATGCAAAAAGGACAGAGAAAGAGAAGGCATGCATTTATGCATGCTGACTGCCAACTATGTTCACCTGCTTTGGAAATACTCACTGGCTTCCGACATGTGCTTTCTACAAATTATGGGTCTCTCTCTGTCTCTCTCTCTGTCTCTCTCTCTGTCTCTCTCTCTCTCTCTCTCTCTCTCTCTCTCTCTCTCTCTCTCTCTCTCTCTCTCTCTCTCTCTCTCTCTCTCTCTCCATATGTCTATATTCTAAATCACTTAAAATATCTGCTCATTTACTTTTATAACTCCCCTGTGCAGTGGTGGTTATGATGATGATGATAATGATGATGACGATCCAGTTTTAGAATAAGGGAACTGAAGAACAAACAGCTAAGTGTATTGTCTGAGATCAGTGGCAGAGTCACCAAGTGAAGCTCGTGTAGATTCTTGAGCACTGTGCTGTAAGGCGGCCATAAAGCTAAGGCACTCACCGCCTCCCTGCTTTCACACTTCCAAATCCTGTTGCCTATTCCCCAACAATTCAATGGAAGGGTTGCTTGTATATGAACAAACTTGCACAAATGAGACAGTACTGAACAACTGGTCTACCAAGATCAGTTAGGTCCTGCCTCCTGGGATTAAAATAATGATAATGATGATGACTTCCTAAATGCCGACAAGGTAAAAATCACTGTATTTGTACTTTATAGTTATTACCATAGTTATTTCTCATGATAACCCTATCAAGTTACTCTCTTAGTACTAATTTTAAGGAAAAGGGCACTGGGGTTTGCAGAGATTAAGGAAACCATTTGTTCATTCCATGAACATCAAGTGCTATATGCCACTCACTTTTCTGGGACTTGAAATATATCCACTAAGGAAACTTATGGAGGTCACTTTGCCCTTCTGGAGATTAAGTTCTATAGGGCAAATCAGAAAACAACCAACTATTTGATCAATATAAGATATTAGATAGCGAGAAGTGCTAAGAGATTTGCATGAAGGCTGCCTAGTATATTAAGGTGAACATTGGTAGTGAGCTGCAAATTTAAACAGAAATAAAAATGTACTTCATGGAGGTAGTATTGTTTATAACCCAACTTTAAATGAGGTGAAGGAAAGAATCATGTGTATGTGTTGCAGGGAGAAGAGCTTTCCAGGCAGAGGGGATAGCAAGTGCAAAGGCCCCGAGGCAGGACCTACAACAGAATCCGACATGGATATAGAAGGGCTGATAGAAAAAGTGCTGGGGAAGAAGACCAGAGAAGTGATGGGAACAAATTGCAGGAAATTGAAGGCAATCATAAGGAATTTAATTCTCAGCATACTGGTGACTCTTCATAAAGTTTTGACCATATCAGTAATTTTATCTGACTTAGATCTTCAAAGGACAACTCTGCTGTTATGAGAAGAGTTCAGACCCTAATCTATAAAGTCATGTAAGTGAGTGGTAAATCCTCAATTCGAGCCTATTTTATTCCTAAACATTGTACTCTATTTTCTCTTTAGCTACAGAAGTTCCAAAGTGATGAAATTATTTTCTTCCTCTATGGCCTAGTATCTTTTCTATTTTTGTTAAGATATGAGACACTTCTGCAGACCTTTTCCCCTATGGAATTGTCATCAGAATATTAGTTACTACTGACGATGTATAAGGTTCTTAGGACTTGCCTGACACTGGAATGAGTTTATACATGTGCTCTCTCCTTTGATCTTCACTACAAAGCTCCAAGGCAATTGTTAGTGGTGACTGTGATCTACACATGAGACCTTGAGGCCTGGAGAGTTTTCTTGCTACCGTAGGCCCCTAGGGAATTCTCGCGCTTAAAGATTTCCCAGAATACCTGTCTTGGAATAGGAATGACCTTTCAAGCGACTTCTCACTGAAAAATCTGTCAGCTCCTTAAGGTCAGGAACCAAGTCATCTGCTACTCTTTATTAATCTCTACTCCCAGGATAACATCCTTCACATGGAAAATAGTTTAATTTGTTTATCATGAGTGATTGACCTTATGTTAATAACTTTCAGCTTCATTCAAGTAGGTCTTAGAAACACCAAGTATGTCCTTTGAAGGTATTTTTAATTCCATTATAAACCACAAAGCGGTTGTGTTCAATATGGGGTCGTTGGATGCCACACGTTAATACAATGTCAAGTGGGTAATGAATTTGCATTTGCTGACCCACTGACACTTACTAGGGAGTCACATGCCTCCACTCCCTTCAGCCAGCTGATTGCTCAATCTGAGTCTAATTTTTCTCACACATAAAATGGAACTATTATCAAGGTGGCTATAATCATTAAATAAGGCATCCAGATCATTTACACACTGCTTGATCTATAGCAGGTGTTCAAGAAAAGTTCACTTTTATTTTTGTGCGAGCTTAAGATTTATCTTCTTCTCCCAGGGCTGCTCAAGTAGACCTGAGTCATATAGAACTAAAATCTGCTGGGAATTAGATAATCCACTGTCACCTAGACATTTAGAAATAGGTGATATCAATATAAACATAAATATATGTGCCATGGAACATCTAACAATTGGCTCTTGAAAACAGACAAAAAAAGCAAGAGAATATTGCAGTATTCGCCCATGGCTATGGTGCCAGCCCTTGCACCATGGTTTATTTCAGCTTATCCAGGTGACGTCGCTGAACTTGGAAAAGGGGAAAATACACACACTCCTGGCTCTCCCAGTCCCGTTCCAGCTGTGTATCCTACAGCTATCGTCCCACTGGGCTAGACCTTCCTCTTGCCAGTTGAGAATGCCCAGTCAGCCCATGAGACGCAGCCTCTACTTTGTCCCACAGAGGACTGTATCTTTATTGCCAGGTAAACAAGGTACTCTTGACTTTATTTTAATAAACTCTTACAGAGTACTTCCATGTAAGCACATTACATAGCTTCACTCATTGAATCAACCAACATCCTTTGAAATGGACGTGGTTAGTACCCCCATTTGGGGATACGGAAACCCAGAGCCAGAGAGTCCCGGCTGAGGGTCACACTTCTAACGAATGGTGGAGATAGAACTCACACTCAGCGCCTGGCTCTGAGTCCTTTTCTGCTGGCCCCGACACAGAATGGTGTGGGTCTGAGCCAGATCCCTGCTCAGAAGGGAAATCCAGAGAATCTTACTGGTCACTCAGTCTCTGCTGAGTTAAGAGCAGGCCAAGAGTATTTGGCTAAATGTTTCCTGCTGCTGTAAACCCATCTGTTTCATGTTGATTGCAAGCCTGAGACATGACCAGGAGCCTCACCCTCCCGAGTGCCTGATTCACTTATCCTGCCTGCAGCCCAAGGGCTGTGCTATGACGAAGGAACCTGGGAGTCTGAGACTGAGGCTTTTGATAAATATTGCTCCTATGGAAGATGCAATTGCAAAGGCTTCCTTAATGGCCTCTTACAGGTGAACAGAAACCCTGCTACTTCTGAGACTAGGTTTCCAAAGGTTGTCTGCCAGCCAGGACACAACAGCTGCTCAGCAATGCTGTGATCCAGCCACCCCAGAGCAGGAGGGTGCAGTGAGGCCTGGTGTCCAGGCCAAGCCCAGCACCCACAGCTGCCTCCCTCCTCCTTCCACCAGCTCGGGGACCACATTAACCCTATCAGCACCAGTGGCCCAGCCTCAGAGAATGAGCCAGGCTTCCTGGGGGCAGGGTCACCTGGCTCAAAACGCTAGTGCTTTTCTACTCACCCTTGACCTTTTCACTCTGTGATATTTCTCTCTTGTTTGTCTTTCCTGGCCATGAAGCCCCTCTGCTGAGCATTCTTTCCTCATCTTGTTTCTATACCAGTCCTGCTTCCCTTTTAGACTGCAAGCCATAGTCATTTACACTGCAGTTTAACCAGTAAGTTATAATAGAGAGAAAACATACATTAAGGCAAGTTAAGTGGATTCTAACATTTAGAGGAATCTATAATGATTAGAAAGCCCTTTATTATGTCTTTTCCCTTTCTTTGCACAGATTCATTAGCATTCTTGGATACCACAAAGTATGATCAAAAACACGGGGAGGCAGATAAGGAAATGGCACAGTTCAGATATTGATCCAACACCCAAAAGATGGAAGGGAGACTTCTGGATTCCATCCTGAAGATGCAATTCAATGTAAATCATTTGGGCTGGGGCCTGGATCCCCCCAAACAAGAAGCTCTTCAACTAAGCAGAAAACAAAACAAAACAACACAGATGCAGACACAGACACAGATGTGAATACATAAAGCAGAAAAATCCACATATGGGAAGGCTCCCCTCCTGTTCCCAGGAGGCAGGCTCACT
Organism: Solenodon paradoxus; assembly: GCA_004363575.1. Taxonomy (NCBI): domain Eukaryota; kingdom Metazoa; phylum Chordata; class Mammalia; order Eulipotyphla; family Solenodontidae; genus Solenodon; species Solenodon paradoxus. Next base: position 118,111 of record RJWH01000613.1, read on the forward strand.
GAGGCCTTACAGATGTCAGTGCAGAATCCACTTGCATCTTACAAGTTGCATAAACCTAGGACCCAGCATTAGTCTAGGAAAAATGAAGTAGAGAGAAAGGGATCATTTTGATCATGAATGAGAGAAGAAAGCCTCTCCCCCAACAATTGTGGCTACTCCATCTCATTTCACTAGATTTGTCCCCCTTTTATTATTATCCCTTCAGTGATTGAGTTGACAATTTTCACAACACAATGGAGATGACAGAGGGCTGGCCTGGACCCTGGTCCCGAAGGAGAAGGAATGTAGGACCAAATTGCCTGATGACTCTGGACGGAAGAAAAGGGAGACAGACTGTGAATTAGGAGCAGAAAGAGATTATCTTCGCAGAACTGTGTTTCTGCTTTTAAGGAAGGCCATATTTACCTCATCCTGGTAAATATATCTTCATTACTATAAGCAAGAGTGAACCTAAATATTTGTCAGCTCTCAGTTTCTAAAATGAATTGCAATTTTAACGTCAAAATAAGGTTTATTCAGTATTAAACAGAATATTTTTAAAGAGGAAAATGTTGCAACATGTCCTAGCACAATAATGATATTTTTATTTTCCATTGAGTTCATATATATGTGAACACATATTTTGAATAATTACAGACATAATTTGTATTCTATTTTTATTCACCCAACTTCAGCATTTGCGTTTTTTCTGTGAACGCAAGAATCTTCTGAGTGTCCAGTGTCTAACTGATGCATCATTTTCCAATGAGTGGAAATTCCACCACTGGCTAAACTCTCTTCTTATCAAATTTTCAGATTGTGCCCAGGGAGCACATGTTTTTTGTAAAGCGACATTTGGGTTCTGGTGAATTCTCTCCTTAAGATAAATTCCACTGAGAACAACTGAATAAAAGGAAACTAATATTGTGTGTCTGCTGCTGCATATTGCTAAGCTGTTCTCCAGACACATTTGCATTGATTTCCAAAACAATATCACCATGAGAATGGACCCACCTCACAAAAATGTCATCGGTTGTGAGAATTACTGATTTTTTAAAAAATATTGGCACATTAAAATCTTTTCCAGTCAGTCCTTACCCTTTATGATATCCAAAATCATAATCATAAAAACACTTTTTCAACAGCTCATTATATCAACACTGGAAAAACAACTGCATTTTATTTCACAAATTCCGAAGAATCCCACCCAGATGCAATGTCCTTCAGACCAACCTGCTAGAGGACTCTTGTGGTTAAAGAAAATCCTCCCTGCTGAAGTGAAATATTACACTGCTGGTTGAAGATGATGCTTTTGACTTTGAGACAGGTAGCTCTGAATAACTCCACTTAAGCCCTGTAGTCTGCAGAGGGTAGCTTTTGATCTTTGAAATATGGAAACCCTCCCAAAAAATCAACAGAGAAACATTTCTCTGTTTGGGGCTACTGTCTTGAGGAGAATCTATGAATCTGGCAAGAAAGTGATGCTTAGAGTTTCAAGGACTCCTCTCCAGGACACTCTCCGTCAGAACCACCAGTGAGGCCATTACTAACGCTGCTGCTGCTGTTTGAGAATGATGACAACAGCTAGTGTGTATTCAGTGTCTACTGTTGGCTAAGTGCTCCAGTGGTTTATTTCATTTAGTCCTCCTAACAATCTTCCCTCACTTATTGAGTAATGAAACAAAAGACACTAGGCTTAGAAGTCTGGCTCAGGGCTCATTTACAGATATGTCCAGGCCATCTGAATCCAGAGCTTTCGCTCTCCTCAAACGCACTGCAAATCACCTTTTTCAGTAAACTTTCAGCTCACAGCTCTTCCATTGTCCCTTCTCTGAGAAACTGACAACACATTTTTCATGGTCAGAATACATACTGGGAGAGAGTGCCATAGTGTCTTATGAGGTGATTTCATTTTGATCAACTAAAATGAGTTGAACACGGATCCTGGAAACTCAGGTATGTGTGTTCTGTGTCAAAATAAGATTCTTTGTAACTGGTCGCTCCTTTAGTCTCTAGAACAGTTTTTGTCTCCTTTCTCTCTTTGAAATTCTTTGACTTGGAGGCCAAGTGGTAAGTTTCACTGGCCCAGAAAAATCACCAGATCCTTTTGTAAAAGAAACGTTCTTAATGGCCCACTCTGCTGTACCTGGTTTCTTCCCAGTGACATGCTGATGAGACTGTCTCACAGGAAACTCACAACAGATATGGTCCCTGGATAGGAGCCAAGGTCACAGATCCAGCCCAAACTCCATACTTTGGCCAGGACAAGACACATGAATGAACACATTTCCTGTTTCAGTACTAGCAGCAGATCAAAGATTTATCCAAATTTCTTTCAATTCCCCTGGACACAAAATATGCTATACTTTCAGAAAATGTTAAAAACCTGTATCAAACTAAGGAAGGTTTTGAATAAAATCTATCACAACTTGTTTTAAATAAAATGATAATGAAAACCTAGCAAATATGTCAAATGTACCACATTTTTAATGTGCATATTTTCCAGAAGAATGGAAATTTAGAAATTTATAATATCCAGGCTATAACTGAAAATCCTTAACTTTTTCCCCTTGATTACTTATTTCAATCAAATTTACATAGAATTGATGTTATACTCTAAAGATTTAAAAATAAACTGACTAGGTAACACTCTAGTGAATTTTCTTTCACAAGTATTTTTCAGCATAGAATCCAAACATCAGAAATGCCTGGGTTGCTGGCTCAATGCCAATTACTGGTTTAATTCCAGACCCATTATGACAAATTTTTTGGAATTGGGGATCTGGAATGAAACATCTCACATTTCCCTTAGTTTCTTGTATTCATGGTAAGCTGGAAAACTCTGCTCTAGCATATCTTCCTCACATTGCAAGGCTCATGTGAACTGGGGGCAGAATGAAGTGCTGGCAACAATGAATTTGACCTGACGTAGATTCCCCTCCTAAACTCTGGTTTTCTTCTCCAATATGGATCTTCCTGTCTTCTACACTTTCCATATAGTTAGTTCACTTCTCATAAAATTCACAAGAGTAGTTAGAGAGATCAGCTAGGACACAAGACTTCTAAATGTCTGAATCAATTGTTAAATAAATTTATTAATGTTCTATGAAAATAAAACACCCTGATGGTATTCTTTCTTCAGGATGAAAGTTCAAGGATGATGGGAATTCAGTCACTGAGATTCTGGAAGACCCTCTAGAGGAAAGGAACACAGACGGTCAGGGGAATAAAGAAAGTTGGCTGACTCTCTGGTAGGAGTGACGAGTCACTTCTAATCTCTGTCGTTATGTTCTCATGGGGAAAGTAGAGATACATTTATGAGTCATCCTTCATTTCAAATATTGTATAATCAGACTCTCTAATTTGTCTTGAGGACTTTTAGGTGATTGTTCATTTAGAAAGGCTCACCATAGTCTATAAGACATCTCTGAGTTCCTTAATTTGTTTAGCATTTGCTTTAGAGTCATACCAGAGAGAACAGTGATTAAACACATGATTCCTTAACAGGAAGAATCCTGCTTACCAGCATGCATCTGATTTTCAAGCCCATTGTGAGGATGTTAAATAACCAAACCTAGCAGCACCTGTTGTGAATTGCTCATTCATTCACTGGGAATTGCCAAACTGTATTGAATACATATTATGTGGAAAACAGATATTCTACCTGTTGCTTTGGAAAATACTGGTGACTCAGTGGGTATAGTCCATGCTTACGTAGAACTTGGGATCTAAGTTGGGGAATTCATGAGTAAAAGCGAAATGTGAATATGCAATGAGTGCTATAGGTTAATACAGTCTCAGTGGAGGGACTCGGATCTGATTACAAAGAAGACAAACGAGAGGGGGGTATGATTATCAGGGCTCTTTGGAAGTAATCCAGGCAAAAGAGTGATACTTTGAGCTTAGAGAACCATTGATCTCCTTTGAGGATTTTTGCTCATTTTTCTTTCTAAGTATTGGAGGTTAGGGGTAGCCTGATCACTCACTTATGTTAATGGATTCTAACCAATTAATCAATGTACACAAGGCCAAGTGTGAATCAAAATATATTATGAGCTCTCAAAGTCATGCGTCCTCTCTTGCGTGGCAGTTTGAATTTATCCACTCAGTGCTAGGTCAGGGTCAAGTACATTTGGGCTGCAAAGCAAAGTGCCACAGACAATAGAATTGGACTTCTTGGTGCTGGAGACTGGAAATCTGAGATCCAGGTGGCATCCTGGTTGGATTCTGGGGGAGCCTTCTCTGGATTAGACACTGCTGGCTCCTTGTCATATCCTCTCATAGTACAAAGTAAAAATGGGGAGGAGGCTCTGGATGACCCTTTAATCCCTTTTGTGGGGGCCCCACAGTCTTGACCTCATCTAATCCTAATTATCTGCCTAATACCTTACCTCCTGATCCCTCACATTAGGGGGAGAGTCAGTGTTTCACTAAATAAATTTGAAGTGAGGGACAAACAAGGATTGTTTGACAATCAGGAATTAGAAAAGAGAAGGGTTGTTTTAAAATGCATTCAACTTCCCAAGGCCTGGCAGTATTGTGTTCCCAATTTTTCATGGCTCTTGAATTCTTGGCTTTTAGTTCTTCCATAAGATTCTGAGCTTGGTCTTATGTTTATCTTTAACCAGTGGAATATATTGCAAGGGATAATATGACAGATCTGAGCCTCGGTCTAAAGAAGCCTTGTATCCTTCGTCCCTGCTCTCTCAAAAGTACAATTACCTTGCGAAGAAGCCTGAGCTACATTTCTGGAGGATGGGAAACTATGAAAAGAGCTCAGTTGTCCTATCCAAAGCCATCTCAGAATAACATCAGCCAGCTGAACTCCCAGACGTGTGAAATGACTTGTGCAGTGTCCTTGCTGCCCCACCGGTGACCACTGATGTGTCAGTGAGCAGAGATGGAATCAGGACCACTTGGCTGATGTCACGTAGACTGCTGAGCAATACTATATTCATTGCTTTAGGCCACTGAATTTCAGTGCGGTTTGTTACACTGCAGCGTTGAAGGGTTATACCACCTGAGATCTAAGACATCCAAGAAATAGAGACAAAGCAGATACTTACAAATATTGTTACTTTTATTGCCATGATGGTCGCTTATTACTATGGCTCAATTCACATCCAGAGCTTCATGCTTTACTCAACCATCAGAAGTAAGTGAAGACTTTGAAGACAGATGTCTGATATTTCCCTTGATACTTCTTGAATCAGGTACTGAGGCACAATCTTACTTGGAAGAAGAACTTCCTTCTGGATTCTAACGTCATTCACCAGATGCATATTCTAACTTTTTCAATATGGACTGCTCTTCAGGCCACCATTCTTTGGAGAATATAATAAGATAACCTGGGTGCTGTGCATTGGCTAGGACTGGAAAAAATATAGCAAGAGTCACATACAAAGCCAACTAAGCAATTTTTCATCTTATTTCTTTATTTTTCCCCTAAAACAGTACCCATGCTTAAGTGTAACAAAATATATATAAAAACAAGCTGTCAGGCTCCTGACACAGTTGATGCCGAGAGGCAAATGTTTCTGCTAAACTTCTGATGGAGCCCTGGGGAGAGTAAGAGAGAGTCCCAAACTGAAGGCGGCTGGCAGCTGGACCAGAAGCGCAACCTGACTCTCTCTTCCTGTTTCACAAAAGAGGTTTTGTTTGGATTGTGGGGCATGGTGAGTGAGTCCTCTGGAGCAATGGGGAAATACTGTGTGCTCGGGGGAACATCTGGGCTGCCAGCTCAAGCCAAGCTGAAACTCTACCCTGGTCAGAGCTGCTCCAATGAATCAGGTGTAGGTGTATTTTTCTAGGATCTTCAAAACCACATCTTACCCTGAGAAACAGGGTTTCCTCCATAGAAGTTTCATTCCAAAGGGCAAACGATCCTGCCATGTTTCCATGAAGCATGTTTACCAAGGCTCTATGCCCAAAGAATCAAATGCAGTGACTGAAATGTGGCCCCCACACATCCTTCTTCAAAGCACATCAGGGATCCTCACCACCAAATCTCTACCTTCACCAGCAGACACACCTTTCCATTACCATCCTGTGTTTCTAGTGTTGTAGCAAAAGGTTGATCCATCGCTTTAAACTGAAGGACTTTGGAGACGTTTTGTTTTTCACTTGAATGAGACATGTGCCACGTGGTTAATTACATACCCCAAAGTCTTAATGATTCCATAACCAGGTTAATAAAATGTGTAAGAAAAAGAGTAAATATAATTAAGAATTTTCAGTTTTAGCATTCTCAGTTTGGTAACTAATAATGTCTTTTAAGTATTCTTGTTGAAAGTAGCATTGATTCATAATGTTCTGTAGGTTTCAGGTGTACAGGACAATAATTTAACATCTATGTATGCTACAATATGGTCCCTAACAAAAGTCTAGATTCCATCTGTGCTTGATCCCTTACACACGATTTACTCACCATCTACTACTCCCTTCCCTTCTGGTGACCACCATTTTTTCTCATGACTTCAGAGTTTGTTTATTTTCTTTCTTGGCCTTGAAATATTCATATATGCGTATACATATATGTGAAATATATGTATAGACATCAGGTATCCAGTTTTATTTTGGACATATGTTTATACTATTTTATGATCCATATCAAAAGTCTAGTTTCTGTCCAACACCGTGAAATGGACCCCCTTACCCATTTTATCCGCCTACCAGTCCTCTTCCCCTTTGGCAATCACCATTCCATTGTCAGAACCTAAAGGTTTGCTTTTATTTTATTTCTTTGCTTTGTTTCCTTATTTTCCACATAAGTAAAATAATATAACACTTGTGTTTATCTGTTTGATTTATTTCACTGAGTATATTCCCCTCAAATTGCATATGTATTGTCACAAATGGAAAGACATTGTCTCTTTTTAAAATGACTCAGTGATAGTCTATTGTGTATTTGTCCCACATATTTTTGGCAATAATTCATCTATTGTTTTATATATTGGCTATTGTGAATGCTGAAATAAATGAGTGCCTATATCTCTTAGAAAAAGTATTTTCATGTTTTTTTTTTTTTGGATAAATACCCAGACTTTGAAAAGCTGGACCATATGGTATTTATATTCTTTTTTTTTCCATACTGGCTGCACCAAGTTCCATTCCCACAGGGGTTTCCTTTTTACACATTATTGCCAGCACTTATTGTTTCTGTCCTTTTTATAAAAGTCATTCTAACTGGTATAAGGTTATTACCTTATACCATTGTAATTTTGATTTGCAGTTCCCTAGTGACTACTAATGATGAGCATCTTTTCATATGTCTATTGACCATCAGCATGTCTGCTTTGGTGAAAGTTCTCTTTAGATACTCTGCCCATTTCTTAGTTGGGTTGTTTGGGTTTGTTGCTGTTGCTGCTGCGTTGTAAGAGTTGTCTTGATACTTTGGATATCCAATGTCAGATACGACTTGTAAATATGCTCCTCCATTCAGTGGGTTGCTTTTTTGCTTTTATTTTTTAATTTTTTTGTACTTTTTTAACTGTGAAGAAGCGTCTTTCTTCCAAGACTGTTACTTGTTTTCTCAGAATTGCTTTGGTGACTCTAAGTCTTTTGTGGTTCCATGCACATTTGAGAAATGTTTTTCTATGTATTATGTGAAGAATGCCACTGAGCATTTGTATAGAGAATGAATTAAATCTGCATAATGCTTTAGGTAAAAAATGACTATTTTAGCAATATTAATTCTTCTAATCCGTGAGCACCAATTGATTTTCCATTTCTTTGTTTCTTCCTCATTTCTTTCAACAATGTCTGACAGTTTTCAGTGTACAGGTTGTGCATCTCCTTGATAACATTTATCCTTATCTATTTGATTCTTTTTTGATATGATTATGAATGATAGTATCTTCATTTCTCTTTCTGATAGGTTGTTTGCATAGAGAAATGCAACAGATTCGTTATTTGTAGACTACAACTTTGCTGTATTTATTTATTATTTCTAGTAGTTTCTTGGTAGAATGTTTAGGATTTTCTATGCATATCATATCATCTGCCAATAGTGAGTATTCTACTTCTTTTTCAATGTAGATATTTTTCTTTCTTGTTTAATTACTTTGGTTAGGAATCCTAATAATACGTTAAATAGTAATGTTGAGGATGGGAGGCTTTGTCTTTTTCCTGATCTTAATAGGAAAAACTTGCCTTTTTTTTTTTTTTAACCACTCAGTATGTTTACAGCTACAGTTTTGTCATACATGGCCTTTATTAGGTTTTTGTACCCATTTTATGAGGAAATTTTTTTATTATTCATCGATGTCTGATTTTGTCAAATGCAGTGTCTGCATCTATTAGGAATATCATGTGATATTTTTCCTTCATTTGGTAATATGATGCACCACATATATTGCTTTTCTTATGTTGGACCATCCTCGCATCCCTGGAATAAATCCAATTTGATCAAGGTTGATGATCCTTTAAATATATTGCTATATTCAGTTTGCTAATACTTTGTCGAGGACTTTTCCACCTGCCTATTTTCCCAGAGACATTAACCTGTAGTTTTAATTCTTGTATGATGGCCTAGCTTAATTTCGATATCAGGATAATACTGGGCCCATAAAACAAGGTAAGAAGTGTTCCTTTCCCTTCATTTTTCTTGGAAGTTTGAGAATGATAGTTATTATATCTTTTTTTAATGTCTGGTAGAATTTAACAATGAAGTCATCTATCCTGGATTTTGCTTTTTGGCAAGTTTTAGATGTTGTTTCTATTTTCTTACAAGTGATCAGATCAGTCTGCTCAGATTTTCTATTTCTCCGTGACTCAGTTTTGGAAGGTTGTACTTGTCAAAGGATTTATTTGTTTTTTTCTATGTTGTCCAGTTAGCGCATAGGTATTTAGAGCAGTCTCATGATTTTTTGTATTTCTGTGGGCACTATTATAAGTTCTTTCATATCTGGTTTTATTTATCAGATATTTTTTCTCTTTTTATTCTTAGTGAGTCTAAAGGTTTATCAACTTTGTTTATTTTATCCAGGTACCAGCTTTCAGGTTCATTGAACTTTTGCAATTGTTTGGTCTCAATTCCACTTATTTGTGCTATTTATATTTTATTGTTTCCTTCCTTCTATTGACATTAGATTTTATTTACTCTTTCTATTCTAGTGACTTTAGCTGTAATATTAAATAATCTATTGGATGCTTTCTTGTTTCTTGTGATAAGCTTGTATTATTATAAATCTCCCTCTAACATTTTCACTGCATCTCCTGCGTTTTGATAGGTAGTACTTTCATTTTGATTTGTACACAAGCATTTAAAAACCTTTCCCCTTGTTTACTTTGTTGATCCAATAGTCAATCAACAGCGTGTTGTTTAATTTCCACATATTTGTGATTATTTTCCAGGCCTCTTCCTTGGTAGATCGCTAACTTCTTCTGGAGGCTCATTGCCCTGTGGCTGGAGGCCCCGCACAGTGCAAGTGCAAATGGCACCCGGTGCCAGTAGTCTGGATGTCTGGTCTGCAGTGGCTGTGGTCCAACGCGGAGGTGGATGAGCATCTCAAGCACAGAAAGGCAACATGCTACTTTGCTGTTTGGTTGGATGGAGTTCAGAGTGGGGTTTACTCAAAAGCTCTACTAAGCAGTGGGGAGGGTAGCAAAATGGTGCCCACCAGTGCTGCTGGCCTTAGAAGGTTGCAGAAGACCCACCAGGGTAATGCCAGTCAAGACTTCTGAACTGGAGGTCATGACTAAAGCTTTCTGCCTCTCAGACAAATGCTGTAAGAGTCATATGTAGGATTATTCAACTCATGATTCTGCACTTTTAGGGCCAGTGTTGTTGTGCTTATTCTCAGAAGGAGTGCATGTGGGGGGGCCTTTGAGAGTAGGTTCCAGATGCTCTGTAGTTACTCTATTCTCCTGCACTTATTCCCACTGGCTCCCAATGACAGGTCTCTTGAGACTCATCTCTACTGAGCCAGATGAAGGGGCTGGGATGTCTGATAAAGGAAACAACACTTTCTCAACTACTAAGGAAAAGTTCCTTTGAGACCCTCCCAACCATGGATACACTGAGGGTGGCTGGGTTTCTTCCCTGGGAAGTGTGTATCTCTGTCTTCTCTAAAAGTCTCAGTGCTTTCCTTTTGGCCTTTGTTGTGGAAGTTGTACTTAACCAGTTTTCTTTGATGTTCATTATTTCATCATCAGCTGAGGACTTGTTGTGTCTGGGAGTAGATGAGTTCAGGTTCTTTATATGCTACCACCCTGAGCCATAAAGATTACATTTTAAAATCGTCCCCTTTTTTCTTCTTCCAAGGAGATTTCCCATAATATTATCAAATTATTCTTCACTTCTTATCCCACTTTGATACACTTTTATTGCTAATAGTTACTCTTCTATTTTCGAGTTCTTTTACTTCAAAAACTACCATAGACTACAGGATTATTACATTACAGAAATCAATATTTGCATTTATGTTGCCCTTAATATTTAAAATAATTTGCATTGGTTAGTTTGAATTGATTCTATTGGTGACTTAGAAAGCATCTTTGTTAGCATTTCTGTGTCATATGACACATTCATGAGGTTGACAGAGAAAGTAGTCTTTTGTTTGTTTTTTAGGCAAGGTGAAGGCAGGAATAAATACGAGTAGGCAGGCAGGTTGGAAGAGACAAGAGGAAGAAACATCTTATTTTATTTCTTTTTTAGCTGTTTACTCTGGTTGTTTTCCTCCCAGACCCAGGGCTTGAACCCAGGAATATGTAGCATGTGCTTCTTTGGAGGCAATTGACCTAACCACTACTCCATCAGGGCATGCCAAGTGTTAATATTTCCCACTATATATAAAGTATCTGAGTCATGGATAGGTGGAGGTGGATCTGGAACTACATTACAGAATTTTGATGTAAATCTTGAACCATGGGTCACTGACTGTCAGGCAAGGTACAATGGGAAAGAACAGCAAATAGACTGAAGGGGAGAATATCATGAAGAACAGAGCAGAGACTGCACTCATCTGCAAAGAGTGGCAGTCAGATCTTGGCGTACCAGACTAAATGTCAAGAAGACATGGGCTAAATAACTGTCACCTTATAAATTATAATAGATGATGGATTGTTTAGAAGCTTTACTTGGGGAAATACATGAAACAAAGTTTTATAGAACATAAGAAAATGGGCGTCAAATTATTGCAGTCTTTCACATTTTGATTTTCATTGATAACTGAATCAGACACCCTACGTGTATACATATCTGAGTAGGTCTAGCAACGACATACTTCTCTTGTAACTTACTGTATCCGAGGTCTCCTACTTGCCTTCCTAACATTTTGTGCTCTTCAATTACTCATCATCTCTTAATTCTACTTTGAGTGATTAACCTCTTTTGTATTTTCACCTTTGTAATTATATAGAGGCAAATCTCACCCTCAAATGCAGATATAGGTCCAGACAGACTTAAATCCATCATATTAAATTTTTTCCTTTTCATTGAAATTGGTTTGCATATGAATATAGGACAAAAGGTAGCCAATGAAATGCAAGGGGGTGTGACTACTGGTATAAAGTTATGAACACTTCTAGGAAACTGTTTCTGAATAATCTAGGTGCCAGGTCATGTGCTAAGATTAAATACACATTGATGAAGAGAAAACTTTCTCTCTGTCCTCAGCACGCACACATTGGAAGACACTGCATTACAAACACATAATTGGAATAGTTATCACTGCATCAGAGTATTGATGTGATGCGATAAAAATAGAGAGAACTATCCTTCTCTACTTTCATTACATCAATACCTCTGATGCAGTGATATTTAAAAAATAGGTAGATGCTGGAATCTAACAATACATGTTAATACAGTATGTTAGTGATTTTCTTGTATTCAGCAAATATTTATGAAATGTCTACTAAGTTTCTTAAATCAAAATCTATAAACTTGAGTTGGGAGTAGACAACTGAAGTTTATTTTTTAATGGAAAACCAAAACTCTGACCAAGATATTTACAACTAAACGTACATTTACAAAGAACATTTGCTATATATTTGACAATTTTGCATTTTCAGTAATTTTCTATCATTAATAACACTATATTTTATGCTATATGAGTATGTCTCATTACTGGAAAAAGTTCATTGCTATAGAAGGGCCTGCGCATTCTCTAGGTTTTATGTATAATATTTTTGATGTAACATAGTGCATAGGCATATAATGCAAACAAGTTACTTTTCCATGACTTTATCATTAAAACTCAGGTTTTGAAGTTATGGAGACCTAAACTAACATTGTGCCTCATTAGTTGCTAGGTGAGGAAAGTTATTCAAACATTCCAATTGCTTCTTTTTGTCTGAAATAGAGGAATAATTACTGACTTTTAATTGTTAGAGTGACTAAATAAAGCACTTGCTTTAAATACAAGGACAATGCTTGCCACATAGTATGGTTTCATTGGGAACTGAATGAGTAAGTATACAGATGAATTAATGAATGATAGGAAAAAGAACAGAACAGAGGATGATGTAAGACTAGATATCTTTTTCTTTATTTATTTTGAGGGAGCCATTATTATTCAGCGTGGAAAAATAGTAGTTACATTACAGGCATGCATAGATGTTTTCAGAATTCATGGCATATCTTTAATTATGGATAATTTATCCTGTATAATAAAAGTTGTACATTAAAATGATCACAAAATGTGATTTAAACTGTGTGTCATAGTATAGTTTTTCATAATAATGAATTTATTTTTAGAGTATAATATCTGTGTGCATATAGTTATATATATAGTGAAATATATTTCCTATATATGATCAGAATTTGAATTACTGTGCCAGTATTTAGCTGAATAGTTTATAGTCAAATTGTTTCTCAATAAGCTTGCTGTTTTTTTATCTATGAGAAGACCAATTTGCTTACATCCACTTTAAATTAGTTCTCTTTCCAAAAGGTATATCTTTGTCTTAACAATAAATTTTAAATAGTCCACATAAAATTTTCTAAGACTATTTATTGTGGCTTATAAAATGAACTTTACTAATTTAAACACACTTTAAATAACTTTCTTGTATAAAGTATTTAAGTGGAGTTATTAAACAGGAAATATGCGATATAAGTAGGAAAATTTTAAAGCTAAACCTGATGTCTTAATTGACACCTTCATGGTCCTGAGTCTTTATTAATCTATTTTTATGTTGGGCTTCAAGGAAAAAGGCAAAGAAAAATAGGGAGTATACAAAATATTTCAGTACAATTTTACAAAGTACTAGTCTGTCATTCTTCAAACCCCAAACCATTATATTATATCTCAGGGATCGTCATTAGGGGTTATGCATAGTGGTTTCACAAAATCAATTTTTTTGAAGTCTTCCACTTTCTTAGTCCATCCCTCAGTCAGGGGAATAAGACCTCAATATTTATAAAAGGGTAATTTCTAGGTCTCAGCTTTCCCTTGTCTAGAGTCAGAACACAATATAAAAGGAAACATTATCTTTGCAGTTGTTTTTCTCAAAGGAAGCTGAGTCATTTTTATCAAACATGATGAAAAAATATTTTATTATAGTAACAGCTAGCACTATAACACCTCTCATGGAGGAAGCTGTCTTTGTGAAAATATCTTCAATTCAACTCATGGTGGATACAACAAATTATGCTAAATTAATTGCAAAAATAGCACCAATGTTTGCCCTCCTTATACCCACTTCCCTGACAATGTACTTGGAAGCTCTTTCCATCAGAGGTAGAGTATATGTGTCCACCATTAAATCCAAACTTATCTTTGATTTGCTTTGGCCAGGAGGATGTAATAGAAGAGACATTCTACCAGTGCAGAGGTTAGGCCTCAAGAAACTTTGCACGTTTGTTCTCACTGTCTTGAAATCCTGCTCTCAAAGTGAATCCACCTAGGATAGCATCCTGGATGATGTGAGACCAGTGACCAAAGCACCTTCATTTCCGTTATCAATACGCGGTCAGCCATGCAAGTGAAAATCAAACAACCTTTAATTGACCAAACAACCAACCAACTGCAATGAATGAGAAAAGCCAGCCAAGATCAGTGGCACCTAACTTAGGTCAGGAAAACCATGTAGACTACTGAGCAGCAATATTTATTCTTAAGTCACTGAATTTTGGTGTGGTTACTGCTCAATAATACTTAATTGAGATAGCCCAAAAGGAGGAATATTGGCAAATAACAGGATATCAACACAGTAGGTGTCTTCTCTGCAGGAAATCACGTCATGTTTACTTCCCAGACTGAACACCAAGGTCAAGTGGTTTGAAGAAAAGAGGCAGGAACAAGGAGAGGAGGTCCATGAAAATGAAGAACATGAGAGACTTTATGCGGGAGTGTCAGGGAACTGCATGATCACAGGGTAGGTAGCCTAAGGGTATTTAAGAATGGTGAATATGCGTGCTTTAAGGAAGTGTGTTTTCACGCATTGAGACTCCTATTATTTTCAAAATGACTGGTGTAACTCATTAATGCCATCAGTGAGTAGACAGAGGTTCACTTGTGGTCATTTGCAAAAACTAGGGTTTGAATTGATCATTTGTATTGGGTAAACTGAAGATGTAAAGAAGAAATTCCTGGGAGTCAGAGATACTGAGTCAACCATAAGGAAATAATTTTCCATTTTTTTGTTCCTGTATGAGCAATTTATTAAAAATAGAATACTAAAGACTGTTGGGATTTTTAGGACCATTGAATCTGTAAGGTTAGAAGGAAGTTGAGTTATATTTAGCTTCATCTCCATTGGAACAGAGATGTGCACTTAAGAGCTGAATAACATTTCTCTCATGTAAAGGGTAGAGGGAATGTAGCAACAGGAGTTAACACCTAAGCCTTATCTCATGCAATTCTCACAAGACCATATGAAAATGTTATCTGTTACCTTTGTTAATTTGAAAAGGAAACTGGATATCAGAGACATTAGAAACGAATTTGACACAGCTGGTGAGTGGTAAGTGGTATTCTAGGTCCTAAATTGTTTGACCCCAAATAATCTATTGCTTCCACCACAAGCGCCAGAAACATTTACACACATCAGATGTGGTGAGCCCAGCGCCCGCCAGATGTTTTGTTTGTTGTTGCAGAAGTTTAAGGATAACACCTCCCTTAGCAACTGAAAAAGCCCTTAGCTACCTGTGATGTTTAACAACTGCTTTGCACATAAACAGCTTCTGAAGGTTTCATCTTATACCATAATGGGCTCATGAAAACCTTTATTTGAGCTATGCAATAGGAGGACTGCCCAGGCTGTGATCCATCTGGGTAGCTGCCTAGGACAGGTTGGTCAGGTATTGTCCCATGGGAAGTATTAGGGACACTAACCTAGATGGAGCGAGATGATAATTTTGTGGGAGTGGAGAATAGAATTAGTACAAATACCCAGCCTTTAGAAGGCAAATACAGATGCTTCGAAATTAACAGAAGAATTGGTTTCCAACTTTTTTTGGACATTTAGGGTTTAATGAAGCTTCCATAGTAGCAACTGAAAGAGACAAGGGAGTGATTGACAATGATAGCAATAATGATAAAAAAATAATAATACTAACAAAAATAGCTAAAATCTCTGTAGTGATAGACACTGTTCTAAGCATTTTTCGTATATTAACACATTGCTTTGTTAATCTGTATGTGCCACATATGTCATAGAGAGACGACTCAGAGCTATCTTAAAAATGAGGAAACTGGGGTGCAGTTGGTTAAGGAAGCGCTCAGGTTACAGAGTAAGTAGTTGACTAGAAATTAATACAGACAATTTAGTTCCGTAGACCACGGCATGTTGCTTGTCAAGAAGAGAAACCTCTAAAACGTGTGCACACACACCCCGTACATCACGAAGAGTGTTTTCATGACATTGTGAAGGGGCCTGCCTACCACCTCCAGCAACTCTGAAGCAAAGCCATGACGCCTGTAACTTGAGTTTGCTGGAATGTAGCCAGCAGACAGAGAACATCCTGCCCCGAAACCCCTTCCTCTACTTTACATCCCTTTCTTCCCACCTGCTCTAGCCGATATAAGCATGTTCGAACCAGAACTCAGGGCTCAGCTCTTTGGGAAAGAAATCCCAGCTGAGACCACGCGTGTAATAAATCTGCCTAAAATACTTCCAAAGAGTGCTGGCTTGGTTTCTCCTGAAAACTGTAACAACATAAGAGGTGTGTGTGTGGAGATGCATTTGTGTGTGTGTGTGTGCGCGCACACACCCGTGTGTGCCTGCTGAGCACGCAGGGCTCAAAGAGCGTGATCATGAAGCAACTTCATTTCCCTCCCCAAAACTGCCCTTTCACACCCGTCCAGTAGAGCCAGAACAGGCCTGGGCACTGGCTGAGCTGAACAAGTCACACAGGGTCACCCTTCTCTGAGATAAGAAAAGGAAGTCCAGACACTTCAGCTGCCTAAAACAGTCTGTTCAGAGATGAATATGTCTCATCCAGTGTCATCTTAGACTCTGACCTTCATTCATGTCGAAGACTCTGCCCTCACTTGATCTTGCAGGAGTCTGGAATTCCACTGCAGGAAGGGCTTCTTATTTCTTTACTCTGCCAGCTCCCTCTGTCCATTCACTACCACTCTCTGGTGTTGACTTCTGAGCCTCCTATTTGCAGCAGAAGAGAGAGGAGAGGTGAGACGCTTGGAAATACCTTAGTTTAAGAGGACCCAAGTATATTTGCTTTCCTCTGGCCATGGCAGATGTTTAAAATTAACCTCTCTGGTGTGGAGGAGATTTTCACTGGTAGGTCCTTGCTACAGGTGATATATTCTCCAACTGATCCCTGTAAGGAAGGATAGAGGGTTATTACCTGGTGCTCATACAACTTGGACATAAAATAATATATATTGTAATGTATGTATGATAATATATCAAATTCATATATAATATGTCGTGTATAAAATATAACATATATTTATTCACTAATTGCTACCTGAAATTTACTATGTCCACAAATTATAAAAACGCAAATTCTAAAGAAAATTTGGCATTTCCTTCTGCTTTGTTATTTAACTAGCAGTACTTGTAACTTTGTCACTCAAATCATCGATCGCTTCATATTACATTGCGATTGTGAAGATATTTTAAAATATTTGTTGACTGTTGTAAAGTCACCAGAAATATGGTCATTGTTATGCTGGATCTGATTATTTAATGCTGAATTTGAAGAATTTTAAAATATTTTGATAATACTACTTAGATCTGATGAGCCGTCTTTGCAAATCTATGAATTTATGTACTTTTAGTTTAAGAAGGGGTCAAAATTGCCAAAAGGGTCTAGAGCACAGAAATACCACTGTGATTTGAGTGTTCCCTCCACTGGATACTATCTGAGGCCCTACCTGCCTTCCGAGCAGCCTTCTTGGACAAAGTTCCCTCAGGTGACAGGAGCCAGTTTTCTTTCTCTTGAGCATGCGGCTGACATCTTCTCCACGGGAGTCACACTGTTTTTGCTAGTGCTGGCTCACTGCGACACCTTCTCTGTCGGCAGTCAGGTGGCTTGTTTGCACTAGTAGGGGACACTGGCTGTGTATGCGTTGATGTTTTCCCATAATAATTGGTAAATATCTTCTATGAACACCCCCAATACTCTATGCCAATGCTTTTTCCTTCTAATTTCTCTTATGGAGTCCTCAGAGTTCTCCCTATTCAGGAACCTAAGAGTCAATGCTTTGCAAAGCAGGACTCCACAGGAACCAAGTCCAATTGTAGGACCGAATTCAGTTCTTATTTGTCATGAGTGCACCTCATGAGTTGTTGGTAACCCCTGGAACATCACTCTTTTTACTGTATCCAGAGCAAGCAAACTAGTTCCCTAACTGGGTCTTTCCAACCTTTCTCACTAAAATGGAGGCAAGGGGTCAGACAGGGTCGCATCCTCTGCCATCTTGGAACGGTAAAAGGAAAATACTCATACATTTTCTAAGAGAAATTCTCTTTATTTGACCTCATTCTTTACCTTTTAGATGGCTTTAAAAGGTTGAGGCTTCATATTAAATTTTCATTCATCAAAATGACTACTGATTACCAATCAGCATCCCCCCACCTCTATAAACACAGACACACATACCTCGGCTTGCTTAGGACTTTCCTTAGGATTAGACTATTGGATGATAATTTTTTCAACACTGATATTTGGAAAATTCTTAAACCTGAAGGCAAAGAAACCTAATCGCTCAATACCTCCAATCTAAAGATAGTGTCTGCTAATCCTGGACTAGCCAGCTTGTGCGGCGTTGTGCTGCAGAGTCTGTCCATATATGAGGCTCTCCTCATGCATCTCCTGTTTCCACTTGCCTGCTACCTGGCTGGCTCCCCCCGACATAACTCTCTGTCCCTGCCTGATCCCTGTTACAAACTAGACATTAGTAACCTTGTCAGAGCACTCTGTGTGATTTCCTGGGTGATCAGTCTCTCTCTCTCTGATACCCGGGTACTATTTTAAGGAAAAGAAGCATCCAGGACAGATCAGAGGGAAGCCCCATGCTTTATTTGTTAATGTGTTTTGTTTTGTAGGTTTGACTCTTAGAAGGCCGGCCAGTGTCTCTTAGCTGTAATCCTCCTTAGTCCGCGGCATTTAATAGGATCCACTTTCAGTGACTCAACCAGGGTTTCCTTAGACAGTCAACAACCACTTATTGCCTTTTACACCACCAAGAAAATGAGATTACTCCTTGAGGGGATCAGCAGCTCTGGGCTGCTGTCGAAAGGGCGTTTCGTCTGTTTGGCTGCAAAGCACTGCGCAGCCTGAGCTTGTTTAAAATTAGCTTCCACCATAAATCACTTGCACAATGAAGTGCCTGCCTCTGCCCTCTGACATATTTGTGTCTCTGTTTATTTTTAATGATGACATGGCTTTTTTTTCTGTCTCCATTTGGCTCTTTATCCTCCGCACTCCTGAACACTAAATTTTATGCCAGAAGTGCAAAATCTAAGAAACGGCAGGGAAGAAAGATTACCCTTTCTACCAGCGCACAAAGTAGTGAGGAAGAAGAGTTAGCCCTGGGATCTTTCTAATGGAAACTGACCCCATTTTACTTTGATCTGATTGTTCTGTTCTAAAAATGTTACCTTATTAAGGGGCAAGAGGGCACTTCTTTGTATGCGTTTGCAGAACTCTGTGAACGTAAATTTAATTAAGAGTCCTGTGTCTCATTACATGTACATTTTACACAAAAAGAACAAGAATTGTAAACAAATAATGAGTTCTTCCTAATAATAGGCATGTAGGAATATTTAGGAAGAAGTCCATCATTTGCTTTGAAATGCATTCCAAGCTATAATGAATTAATTGAGGGACAGAGGGATAAAGATGGGATAAAGGAAGTATGGTAAAATGTTAATGACAAATATTGGTGGTAAAGAAGGCTGTTTACTGCAAAATTGTTTTAACTTTGCTGCATGTTTGAAATTTTTTTTTCATCATAAAAGGTTGGAAAAAAAAATGTTCCAACATAAAAAAAAAAAATGTTAGAACCTGGGTTGAATTCTTGGGAGCAAAAGAGGACTGAGGCTTTCAAAATTCTGTCTTTTATTCAAATTTCACTTTTCAAAATGCTTGTGTTTTGCAGCATTGGATAACATTCATTTACAATAACAAGGTAAGAAGGATAAAAATCTGACATCTGAAATATTCTAAGGGAACCATTTTACTGGTGAGACATGTCAGCACTTTCTTCAATTTAAAATGGCGTCTGTCTGGAGGTTTTTTGAGCTAACTCTCCAATACCTCACAGACGAGAGAAATGGAGAAAAACAATGGCCACACCAGCACCAAAATTCCTATGAGAGAAGTTCAAAGACCATCATGCCAATGGGCCTGGGGTGAGAACCCCCAACAGTAGCGGATCTCTTAAAAGAGAAATTCACTCAGGAAAATCTGCATGGAACATCAAATTAAGGAATTCCTCTCCACTTGATGAATGTTAGATTTCGAGGCACAGATCATGTTCATTTCCTTGTCACAGCTTTTGTAGACTTCAACTTCCAGAATGCAATTGAGAATTAGGATAGAACCGATGTCAGCTGCAAAAGTGTACTCCTTGAAGAACCTAGGCAGAAGCACTCATAGTGGTAGTACTTTTTTTTTTTTTTTAAAGGAAAGCTATAGGTAGGAATGAAGGTGAGTAGGCAAGCAGGAAAGAAGGAAGGAAGAGAGGAGAGGAAGAACTTTCTTTTTCATTTAGTTGTTTACATCTACTGTTCACCCGGGGCCCAGGTCTTGAACTCTGGACCTTGGAATGTGTCTGGGACTGCTCCCACCACTAGGCCACAGGAGTGCACCTGGCAGTACATTTTAGGATAATAGTTTGTCATGAATTTATCTTTATATTTTAAAGGAAAGATACAAGCAGGATTGAAGGTGAATAGGCAGACAGCCAGGAAGGAAAAGGTAAGGAAGAAGTACTTTATTTATTTTATGTAGTTGTCCATTCTAGTTGTTGTTCCTGGCCCTGGGACGTGAACCAGACTCCTTAGGACATATGTGGACCCCAGCAAACCTGTACTCCACAAACACACCACATTTATCTCTTTAGTGTATCAGAGCGAAGACAGCATCTCTGTGTAGCAATGCCCAATTAAATGAACGCTGATTAGCTATTGGAAATCAGAGGATATGTTGTCCTATTAACTTGCTTTCTGGCTCAGGAAGCTCTAGGCCTCCACAGAACAGGCTGGGAAACTGAACAATAAGCTAAAGCACTATGATATCCAAACTTTTTTTAATAAATGGGGACTATGTACCCCATATTTTGATAAAGTTCATTGAATAAGCTGAGAAAATATTTTAAATGTTCAACTGAATGTAGGTATATGTCTACAACAAATGGTGGTGGAGCCCGCTGGACAATGGGGAAGAACACTTGGTGATTTGGTGGAGGGCAGGGTGTGTTGAACTATAAGAAATGGGGAACCAATCCACAGGAAATTATTTTAATGTGTGGAATAACCACTACAATAAAAAATAAACTAAAAAAAGAATATGTCCACAAAACAATCTGTAAAGAAAAGTATAACAAAATGAGATGGGGAAAGGTAGAAGGGTGAAATAAGGAAAGATTTCAAAGACAATGACACGAAGTCTGCATTCCTGGTAAGGAAGAGCCAAATTGACAGGGCTTGAACTGAAGATAGGGAGTACAATGTGACACCTTCTCTGAGACTGCAGATGGAAAGGACAAAGGGAACAAGAGAAATGGGATACAACTCGTAGACTTCAATATATTCCTGAGGAAGTGCCCAAACAGTTGGAAAGGAAAGAACAATAAAAACAAAGAGAAAATACTGTAGAAATTTATAACATTTCAGGGTAGTTAATGAAAATGATCCAAATGTGGTTCTATGTACACTAACTCTGCTTATTGGGACAAAGATAAAGAAAACATGGATTAGAGTTTAAATATCTTGATCAAAGCCAAAAGTTAGAATGAATCTTCAGGAATTTACTCTAGAAACCTTGATGTTATTAAGAGCTGTAAATCAGAAATATCAAGTTTGTGTTATGTGGAAACGTTCGAGTGCCTTAAATGATGATTTTGACTCTCAGTGAATCAAAGTCATCACCGTTCTCTGACACTCATGGTATTTTGTTCTTGCCCCATTACCAGCAACAACTAAATAACTTTATTTGCCGTGTTTAATCATTCTTTTTGAAAATAAATAACAACAGTGTAGATTCTTATTTGACACTTTTAATAAACTTCTCTGATCAAAAATTCTACAACTTGCAGTGGTATCCTAAGTTTAACGTAATATAAGAGGTAGAACATGAAACTTTTGATGAAATAAAGAGAAAAAAAACAAAGGATATTCGCAATAAATTGTGTTTTCTATATTATTTTCTTATGATTTACCCATATGTTTATTTTTTTCTTTGTTCCTCTTTCCTTTTGCATCTCTTACCTTCCATCTTGGATGATTTTATAATTTCCATTGGTGGCAGCTACTATCACTAAACTGTCTCTGTTTTTCTAGATAGTAACATGCCTTTATTTCACCTTCCTTCCTGAAAGATATTTTCTCCAGGTACAGAGTTCTAGGATGGGAGTTATTGTCTTTCAACACTTTAAATCTATTACTTAACTTTTTTCTTTTATTCTGGCTATCACTATAGATGCTGAAAAATCAACTCTCAACCTAAATGCTATTTGTTTGAAAGTAATCTCTCTTTCTTTGCCTATCTCCACTTTATTCCCTTGTTTATGGTTTTCTTCAGAATCATTATGCATGCCTAGAAGATTTTTTTATTCCTAATCGATATTTTATGATTTCTTGAATTTTTGGATTAGTGTCTTTCATCAGTTCTAAAACTTTTGAATCATTCTCTCTTCATTCTCTCTTCAACTATTACCTCTGCCTCATTTTCTCCCTCTTTTGCTTCTAGTGCCGGTATTATATATATTTTAGACTTTCTATATGTATTCCTTTTTATGTATTTCTATATTCTGCATCGGCACTGGCACGAGTGATAGTAAAGCTTTAAATTTAGCCAACATAAATTTAAATGTTAGTTTTTCACTCTAAAGAGTCAAATTTCAAGTGCTCAAGAGCCATATGTGTCCTGTGGTTACTCTATTGGAGAGCAAAGATATAAAATGGAATTATCATTGCAGAAGTTTCATTTGGATATCACTCTATAACTTTAATCTGTTTTTAAATATGTTTTCTTTCCAGGCTTCATTTTGCATGGACGTATGACCTATCTACTCATTTAATAAGTCTCTATTCAACTTGTTGTTACAGTTATCTATTCAGTTATTTTCCCTTTTTGTTCTAGAATGAATATTTGGTCCCTTTTCAAAGCTATGATGTCAGTCTTATGGTTTCTAATTCTCTGCTAACATTTGAAAGTTTCACTTTTATCTCATTGATCATAGTAAAGGTGTTCTTTAATATGTGGTAACTCTATTATCTTGATACCATAGGGTCTGTTTCCACACTGAACTTTCTTAAATTAATTTTTGATAATTGAGTTAACTATAATTCTGTTAGAGGATGCTGGAAGGAAAAGTGGATTAGGCCAGAGGGAGGACGGTGGGCTTGTGAGATTCCACTGTAAGCATCGCCAATCCAGGGCAGACCTGCTGGGTGGACATGCGGTTATCACTGGGCTCTAACTTTGTAATATCATTTAAAATCAAGAACTGTGATACTTCCATTTTCACTTTTTTTTCAGCGTTCTTTTGACTGTTCTAGGTATTTTGTAGCTCTCTATAAATTTTAGGATTGTGTGTTTTCTATTTTGTGGAAAGTGCTGTTAGGATTTTGGTAAGTATTTCACTGAATCTGTAAACGTCTTTGACATTTTAACAATATTGGTTCTTTCAATCAATGAGCACAGAATGTCTTCCATTTATTTTTTATTTTGTTCTGTTTATTTCATGAATGTCTCATAGTGCTTAGTGTATGTGTACTTTACCTCTTGGTTGAAGTTATTTCTAGATATGTTATCCTTTTTGATGAAATTGGAAATGGGATTGTTTCCCTTGTTTTTCTTTATGATAGTTCATTATTATTTGGAAATACCATAGAATTTTGTATAATGATGTTGTATCTTGAAATTTTCTGAATTTATTTGTTAGTTCTAACAAGGTTTTGGGTAGAAACTTTAGGGTACCTAAAAAATAGTTACAGTTTTATTTCTTCTCTCCAGTTTGGATTAATTTGAATGAAAGTGTAAAGAGAAAACATGCTCACATTATCTTGATCTTAGAGGAAAAGCTTTCAGTTTTTCACCATTGACTGTGATGTTAATTGTGACCTTTTCATATAGTGTTTGCTATGCTCTACTATACTTTTCCTTTATTCCTACATTGTTGAGAATTTTTAACATAAATGTTTAATTTTTCCAAATGCTTTTACTACATCTGTTGAGATAATCATCTAACTTTTATCCTTTTTTTGTGTTAGTGATACATTAAGTAAATTGATATGTGAAAGTTGAACCATCCTTGCATTGCATGCTTCTTGTTTTTGGAAAGTGTTTTTTTTTTTTTCCTCTTATGGTATTTCATCTCTTCATGTGCCTGATTATCTCTGTGTGCTGAACTTTGTTTCTGAAAACTGACTTTAATAATAATCTGAAACTTGATTGCAGCTGTCTTCCTGCCATGAAATTTTTCATTGACTTTTGCCAGAAATCTGGGCATAATATTTTGGCATACTTTAATAAAGTTTAATGTGTGAAATTTTTCTGCAGAGTAAAATGGTGCTAATCTGTCATCCTTGCCTCCAGTCTCGAACCCTCAGAGCTTCAAACCAAAGTGGTCAAGGCTTACCAAATCTCAACTCTAGACAGAGGCTGCATTCAGGCATTTTATCTCTTCAGCTAATAGTCCAAGTAACCCTCTAAATCTGCACATGAGGAAGGAAAAAGCAGCTTCAACTGTTAGACTCCACCTCTGACTTTTTAAACTCTTACAGATCTCTCCCAGATAATTGCTCACTATCTTGTTAACTTCTTAATGCTCTGAAAACATAATAGTTATTCCTCACTCAGCTATATTAATTTTCCTCAGGAAAAATGTCAAAATGACTTATTTCATCATTACTAAAAATTAAGCTGCCCATATTTATCCCTGGAGTATACCAATCAATACCAAATCCTTACCTATTTTACTTCAGTTTAGTTTAGGAACATGATATAAATACAACACCCTGTGTTTGGCCAAATATTCCATGAAAAAGTATCTTTATTCATCAATTCTATTGAAGATTTTATATTCGTCTGTTTAAGTGTCAATATTTACTGTGTACCTACTCTATGCAGTAAAAGTACAGTGATGAGCTAGACATAATATGGACTGGGATACTGAGAAAAACAGATGAAATATGTAACATGGTTAACAAAGGCAATCATTCCACATTGTAGTGTTATGAATAAATAGAGATTATAAGACTGAGAGACAATGATGTAGAATTGTTATGGGACCTGCTTTAGATGATATGGTGAGGGAAGGAGTCCCTGAGGTAATATTTAATGTTAAATCTGATGAAAGAAAATAAGTAGCAATGAATAAAGAAGATGAGAATCACGGTAAAGGACTTCAAGATTTGTATGTGGTAAAAGACAAAGTTGTAGGGGTCAGCAAGGATCAACTTCTCAGTAAGCCTGTCATATGCATGATTTTTCCAAATGTGGATTCAATGCCCATGACTACTTTCTATTATTCTATTAATGGGCTTTGGTCTTGCAATTCTTTTCCATAAAGAAAGGAGCCAGATAGTAACATTAAAAGATTTTCAGTAGATGCACAAATTTGTGAACTTACCTTTTCTTAGGAAAAAAGGCAAGAGGAATTATGGCGTGAAATTAGTGATCATAACAAAGCAAGAACTACCCAGGGAGTATTTAGTTCTGTATCTCCAACCATTTTATTTTGTGAAATTGAGTAAGATCTTCAATCTCCCTGAGACTCAATCTGTCAATGTTAAATGAAGTATAGTCATATGTGATATGACTTTCTCTACTTTTAAACACCATAGAATTATTTAACTTCTAGAAACCTTTCCTATTGGCTAACTATATTTTAGTGGGGTTTCTCTTTACATTTTGTGATAACCTATTGGTTTTCTATGAAAGTTTTATAATTATATATGGTGCTGATAGATAATTATATATATTATTGTCAAATGTCCTAAATCAATAATAAAGTAATTTCACATTCATCAAACATATAAATTAAAAGTCTGTACCACCAAGTAAGTATCACTAAAATTACAGGGGACTTGAAGCATTCATACATTCACAGTAGGAATGTAACTGATGCAATCGTTTTGGATAGCTATTTGCTAATGTCTAGAAAAGTTAAAGATGCACTTATTTCAATTTACATTGAAATTTTTATAATAGAAAACCTACATATAGATATATTTATTGAGAAATAAATGTCATAGAAAATAATAAAACAATTTAAACACTCAGTAATCGTGGAATTGGCTGAAAAATTGCTTGTATTAACACAATAAACTACAATGTAACTTATAATTAGTGTGCTATTTCTATATGACTCAATATTCATAAGCTTAAAAAATGCAATATCAAGTGAATAAACCAAAGGTGTCAGAATATTATAAGATTGGCACAACATTTTGAAACATGCAATAGTATATTCATCCAAACGTAGATATACTGAGCATATTTATTTTAAAAATAAATAGGAATTATGCAAATCAAGTATATATAAGAGTAATTGCCTTCTGGGAGGGAAGGTAAGAAATTAAATCAAAGAGGGATACAATGAGGACCTTAAATCTGTCTGAAAACAAAAGTGCATCTTTAAAATTATTTAAAGCATCTAAGACTCAATATAAGTATTGAGGTGGAAATACACTTTGATACTATAGTGACTCTGTTAGATGTAACTTTACACCTTACATCATAGAGTAACTAAAAGTTAATATGTATAAAAGAACAGAGTATCTTGTCTATATACTCACTGTGTGTTGACTGTTTTAACTGCTCACTAGAGACTGAATTTCTAGAGTAATGTCAATTTATTATTTATATTACTGTGTCCCTTAGGCAAACCACAGACTCTAGCAGAGAAAACTGTTCATTAGTTTGGCTGATTGAATATAAACATCTTAGAATCCTCTCTCTTCAACTCCCTAATTGTTCTCACCTACCTTCCTGAGTGTACATGAATGGGAGAGGGTAATGGATTGACATAAAGCACTTAAAGAAATTTTAAGTTTTAGATTTTTGACTCTTAAAACCAGTTCCATGTGTGGCCTGGTTAATGGTTTTAGGGTAAGTGATTATTTTTAAGTAACCAACCAGCAGAATTTATATATGTTTTGAGATTCTTGGAAGAAGGCTGATTACATAACGCCAACTACATTAGTATTGATTTCTCAAAGAATAAGAAAAATCAGCTGAATTGACTATTTATTATTCCTCCTATTCTTTACCATTACAAGAATTTTGTAAGGGTGGGGATTTCAAAGCTATTTCAAAAATCATCATCTATAAAACATTCCTTAAGGCCTTAAGGAGGAGAAATGGGTCTTGGATGACTTCACCCACATGCTGAACTCCATAAATATTATATAGTTAAAACACTATCCAGATACTTTAACTTCACAGAGTTCAGGAAAGAACAGCTTTTGTTTATGGAGAATTTTCTTATGCATTGCATATAAAGCACCAATTAAAGTGTAATCGGAATAGCTGTTTGAGTTTTGGCAGCATATCAAAAGGAGTTACGGAAAACAAGGCATTTTCAATGATAGATACGATTTTGCAGAGGTCATGTTATGGTCCGCACAGGGCACGACTGGCATGATTTCAAACCATAAATGCATGCACGTCTAGTGTAATGAATTATATTCCAGGGCCAGATCTACATTGCCTTAGAAATGGTTTTTCCATTCCCAAGACAATTCTGGCGTTCAGAATACTTTGCCTGGAACCCAATGTCTGCAGGTTAAGGAGATTCACTGAGGTCTAGAAAGGCTAAGACTGGACCATTTTATCAATGACGCTGTCTACTTTGTAGATTTTGATCTGGAAAAGTTCTTGACCCACTGGAACCTCAACATCTCTCTCTCTCTCCCTGGGTTATTGTCTCTTATCTTAAATTTCCACAGAACTGAGCACCTTATCTAAGAATTCCTTTATCCATTTATAGGTATGCACCACACCACATTCATGCCTGAGAGATTCAGAACTGATTGTCTGGGGGAACCCAAGGCCATTCTGCAATGTAAAAAGTAGAAATGGTAAATATGCAGAAAAAGAAAATGCAACGTGGCAAACAAGCATGTGTGACAACAATATGGAACAGGAGCTGCAGCAATAGATACTTGGATAGAGAACTGAATGGGACTAACAGGTAGTTTAGAATCTCAGCTACAATCTTCAGAGAGAAGCCTTGCCAGGCAAAAGGTATACTCAGTGAATAGCTAAAGTTGCAACAGCTTCTGAAAACCAAAAACATACAATTGACCTTGTAACTAGGATTGCATATGGCACTCAGCCAAAACCTACCAGCCTCTCCAGGGCAAAGAGTGACAGCTTTTCTGCCCTGCAGCTGAAACAGGTTGGAGCTCATATTAAACTGTGCCAAGCAGGGTCTGCCACTAAGCTGAACACCTGTAATTCACCCATCTGTGTCCCTCAAGTCCTCACCCCAAAGTAAATTGATTCTGAGCTTTAACAGCTGTCTGGGGTACTCTGATGGGCTATTCGCAGCAGGAAAGATTTGGGAGATGACAAAAGCCGTGGGTTGTATTTTCAAGGTCAGAACCCAGGCAGGTAAGTTCCTTTGATTCTTTCATGTTTGGAGATGACAAAAGTGGCCTTGGGTGGGAACCATAATTTTCACATCATTTGAGTAACTACTAGACATTATTCATCCCATAATCTGATTTGGAAATAAACATGGTTGATGAAAAAGGAAAAAGTGTACGCAATGATAGTCTCTTTCATCTAGAAGAATAAAGAGTGGGGGGAAATAGAGTACACACTTGGGAAATGCAAGTCATATGCAGTCTCCCTATCAAAGTAAAAGAGTGCCAGGAATGTCACAGATATATATTCACTAATGGTCTGCCATGTACATAACAATGATAGAAAAATAGATTTGCATGTCCTGGTAGCAATAAAGTCAAGATTGTTTCGCTGAATGGAAAGTAAAATATACGTGCTGATTATCTACTACAAGCATGAATAATTTTTGATGTATTTATAAAAGCAGCCATTTATATGAACTATTGCAAATAAATTAAAATTATATTCTGTTTTAAAACAGAGTATTTTACATTTTAAAGTAAGCAGAATCCTAAAGGATAAATAGCTGAGGCTATCTTGTGGCTTGAAGCATAGTCACATTATTTTTTTACTTTGCAAGCTCACATGCTTTTTAATACTTTTGATTTTTAGGTACTTTGAGTACAAGTTATGCTTTATTGATTGATTTATTCTTGTTTATTTTTGGATACCATTTAGTCTACCATTAATAGAGCAAAAAGCCTTTATTCATTTGCCAGTCATGTGCTTTCCAGTCTAATTAAGAACTAATTATTGACCACGTGTTGGGATACAGTTATAGGAAACTTGAGCCGTCTTGGGTTGCAGGCTAATATTCAGTAAGTGGGAACTCTCAATTTATGCTTTTGTGTACATGAAAATCTGGAAGCAATAGACATACTAGTATCTGAAAGGAAGCCTCGCGATATCAGGTTTTAATTGAAAGTGCAACTATGAGAAGTTTGATTGATGCCAACGTGTCATTACCACAAACACTGAACAATAGCCTAGGCCTAAATGTTAGAAGAAACAGGGGCACTGCTGTTCATTCAGAGGACTGTGAAATCAGCCTCCTTGGGCAAAAGACTCTGCAGTTTTGTTTACATGAACTACCCATTTTCCTTCATCTGAATTCAACTGAGTCAATTAGCACACATATTTGAATGTGGTAATATGTTAGATACTTTGCTAAGCACTAAACCTGAAAACTGCTGTGTGCACGTATTCAATCATTCATTCATTCATTCATTTGCCCATCTATCCTCCCATCCATTCAATCAATTCAGAATATTTAATAAAAACCAATTATGTATAAATCGGAAATATGGTAGTAGAGAACCAATGGAAATAAAACTCAAAACAATGGTATTCACAATAACACTAAGAAAAATGTATTACTTAGGGGAAATGTTTTAACATAAATTTAAGCCCTCTAGACCGGAAATCCTAACCAAATGGAGAAGTAAAGAATGACATACATTTTCATGAATTTGAGGGTTAGTATTTTTAGAATGTTGGTATGGAGATGTTGCTTTCTATATTCAACAAAATACTATTGAAAAATGAAAATGCATAAGTTTATTTTGAATGATATATAGAAACTCCAAAAAAAGTAGCAGATTTTGTAAAAGAACAAAGAGTTAGAGGCAACCCTCATACACTATTGTTACGGCTCTCCCTGGGACAAACCAAGCAGGCACTCTTTGGAAGTATTTTAGGCAGATTTATTATGCACTGGCTCAGCAGCGATCCTTCCCCAAAGGCTGAGCTTGGATGGCAGTTGAGGGTACACTTATACAGGTTAGAAGAAAGGCGGGAGAAGTGTAAATTAGAATGGGGGTTACAAGCACGAACCCAAGTTAGTCACTTGTAAATTCTTCACATGGGCCACACACACACAGGATTCAATTTGCAAGGCACTTATTAGCAAGACATACACAAGATTCCACTTTTAAGCAATTAAAGAAGTTCTTTATCTGTTGGTGACTTATCTACAGCATTCCACTGAGCTCAGACTGCAGGATGTTTTATGGCTCTGCTAGCTTGGCAGTTTCACAGCTGTTGTCTTCATGGCTGCTGGAAGCAGTAGCCAGGCCTTTTCCTTCATACTACTTGATTTCAAGATTTACTATAAAGCTACAATATAGTATAGTATTAGTGTAAGTGTAGATCAATAGGGAGCTCAGAAATATATCCACCCATCTGTGGTCAATTGATTTGTGGCAAAAAGACCAAGGTGCTTCAATGGGGGATACCATAACTATTTAAGAAATAGCAGTAAAATAAAATCCTCATGGGAAAAAGATTAAACCTTACTCACTGTATAAATAAAATGCATCCAAAATTATTTGTAGATCCATGCAAAACCTACAACAATGCAATTTCCAGAAGAAAACATAGAGAAAATCTTCAAGCACATAAAGCTGGCAAAATTTCTTAGACAGGAAATGGTAGATACTTGCCATAAACAAATAAAATAGCAAACTGGATTTCATCAACATGGAAGATTTCAAATAATTAAAAGACAATGAAAAGGTCAAATTATAAACTGAAAGAAAATAGCTATGATACATATGTCTGGTCAAGGCAGTTAGGAGTACAAAGTGTTCCCACATTTCTATTTACATCTAAGATGAGATCCCAGAATAATGAGATTCCTTCATACTTGTTACTCCAAGTATGAACCAAGGAACATTACTATTGGCATCCTCTGGTGGCTTGTTAAGAAGAC
This sequence comes from Solenodon paradoxus, assembly GCA_004363575.1. Lineage (NCBI taxonomy): Eukaryota > Metazoa > Chordata > Mammalia > Eulipotyphla > Solenodontidae > Solenodon > Solenodon paradoxus. The sequence goes on from RJWH01000613.1 coordinate 149,016, forward strand.
CTTCAGGACCCATCTAAGGCCCACTACACCAGAATACTCATTTTAATAAGATCTGTTATTCACATGCACATTAAAATTTAGGAACCCTGATGTTTGTGATTATGTAGGAAAAATTTTCTGCTTCTGGCACCTATGGAGGTGCGAAAGTCTACTCTTGGAATGTCTCATCCATGCCTGAAAGCCAATTTGCTGAGGCAAATTGGAGTCCAACAAAATTCTTGAGGCCTTAAGCATTGCATTTTATAGATTTCTTAAAGAAATCAGAAGAAATACCTCCTGGGCCAAGAGAGATGCACTAATTGCTAAGAGATTACTGAAGTTATATCCCTTTCCTTAGGCTGAAGAAAGGCTACTAATGAGAAGGGAGTGCTTTTAAACATCAAAGACCAGGTCATCACTGCAGGTGGTTCTAGGCGAGATAGGAAGAGGGACATTCTGAAAGATTTCTCATTTTAGTTCTAAAAACCTCTGCTTCCAAAAGGAATTCCACGCCCTTTCGTCATTCCATTCTGTCAGAAGCTCTCCACCCTCCATGCTGTCTTGCCTCATGTTGATTTTGGAAGTTCTCAGAAATGCTGAGGTTGTAGCTATGCAGCATCTCATCCTGGATTCTTCCTCTATCAGTGCCCCTGAGAGGACACAGGATCCCACACAGACAATACCTGGCTTGGAATCTAGTCTCTACCACTTACCAAGCATGCAGAAGCCTTTAGGCAGGTCACATAGCATCTCTCAGCTTTGGCTGCTAATCTATGACAGCAAATAACTATATTCTCTTCATAGACTCGTTATGAAGATAAAACGTCATAACATTCATACAGCATTCAGGACAGTACCTGATGTAGGCTTGGTTCTCCATAAATGCAGTTCTTTCAAATGGTCAAATAAAGAATGACTTGATTTTTCATTAAATAAATCACAAAGTCTATGCCTCAAAGCCAGGCTACAGCTGACATTTCCACACATCAAGGAGCAGGCGTATTTGCATCACTTTCTCCTTGTGCTTTTTCCCTTGGCCCAGGGCTGGTCTCCATGGCTGAGGGAGGGCAGGCAGCATTAGGAAGAGCCTTTGCCTTTGCACTGTGGCCTCCCTCCCTTCCATCCACAACCCCAACAGCTTACTTAATAACAAGAGCAATAACGGGGTTCATTATGCATGCAGCTTTGCAATCATTGCTGAGGACAAAATTAGTTTGAGGCCCTAAGCGAGAGTTGAACTCTAGAAGGCTTCTAAATAAAATAAAAGACAAGGGAAAAATATACACATACATACATGTAATAAAGTGTGCAATGAGAAAAGTTATAAAGAGGGAGATTTCAAAATTTACTCTTTTCTTCTGGTCTTTCTTGACTCTTCAGGAAGGGTGCTTTTGTTGCTAAGAAGTCTATTTATTTAACCCAGAGTGGCCTTTTCCCTGGCCTTTTATGGGGTGGTAAGTAGGGCAAGGTCTGGCATGCTCAAACGTGGCCATACACACTTGTACATTTTAAACATTTCCCCCCATAATTTTAGATTTAAAGAATTGTTGCAGAGCTAGTACTATGTTCCTATGTAACCTTTACCCAATTTCCTCTAATATTATTATCTTATTTAACTTTAGTACACTTAGCAAAACTAAGAAATTAATATTCATATTACTATTACTGAAACAACAAGCTTTCTTTTTCTTTAGATTTCTCCTCTTTTCCTTTTCTGTTCCTGTATCCAATCCAGGACATCATGCTGCATTTAGTCCTCAGGTCTTCTTACTCTTGGCCTTGATATTTTCAGTGAGGACTTCTCTGGTCTTTGAAGAATGCTTCTCAGTCTGTTTTTGTCTGAAGTTTTATGAATAAATTTCTTGATATTGGGAAGAATATCATACAGGTGATGTACCTCTCATCATGCCATGTCAGAGGCATTTGATGTCAATGTCCCATGACTGTTGCTGTAACCTTAATTGTTTGGTTAATGTGATGTTTCCTGTAAAGTTTCTCCTGTAAAGTTATTTCCCCTTTTCTAAACTCTATTCCTTAGAAGCAAATCGCAAAATCCAGCCACAGTCAAGAAAAGAGAAACTAACACCTCTTCTCTGAAGGAAGGCTATCAAATGATTTGTATTCATCTGTTAAAATCACCATAGCAATTAGCAATTGGGAGGAAGGGACTCAGAGGCTAAACAAATATCCTGTTCTCCTTTGAAGTCATACTCCCTGATTTTAGCATTCTCAATGAATTGTGCCTACAACAACTATTTGTTATAATCTTCTAGTGAATGATGGTGATAGCATATTTTGCCTGTTTTCCCTTGTTAAATGCTTTGATTATTTTGACACAGAAAAACATCCTTACTCACACACTCATATATAAAACTTCTATTGTTTTTAATATTCCATCAAAAACATTCATTTTTTCCAACATGCCTTGTGATTTTAATACTAAAAACAGTCTTAGATATTTCTACATGGATTATTTAATCTCTCTCAACTTAAATGCCATTTTTGAAGAAATAGCATCTACTCTTGCCCTGCTGAGAAAAGGTATAGAACTAACTTATTTTTCCTTTAGCACACACACAAACACACACCTTAGGTCTTGAAAATTAAAGCTTTGGAACTAAACTTATGTTATTAAAATTAATTATACATTATTTAGCTTCTCCAAAATTTTGAAATATGTGCTCATTATTTTAAACAGACACAAAGCAAATAGCTCTGGATTTTTGAAAATGGTTTATGGTACTTTGAGTTCTTTTTTTTTTTTTTTGCATTCACATTTGTGTGACATGAAAATTTGTCTCTTGTTTCAATCAATATTTTCAAGATTTTTTTTTTATGTTTCTTTCCTCCTACACCTTTGTTTCCTGGCCAACAGGCACCCACAAATAATATAATCTTTACATTTTACAAGAAGTATATCTTTTTCCTGGAGTATAACACAGCATGTTGACCTACTTATAAAACACGACAACAGCACACAATAAAATTGCATGATTTATTTTCACCAAATTTATAAGAATGACTTTTTCTCCTTGATATTGGTGAACCTGTACAGCCTGTGTCCAACAGTGGTGGCTCAAGGGGCCTGCGCAGCTGTTGGGCTTCCTGGCCAACGCACCAAAATGACATTCGACAGAAACTACAAAAACTCGAGGGATTTGCAGGGAAAAATGCTGCCGAACTATTAGAAGTTGCTAAAAGAGTTTTCACAAATCTCAAGGACACTGCCAAGAAAGAAACCAACCAAAGGATGAAACGAAAGACCGCTGTCCTGGCTCCTGCCATAGGACGCCCAGACCCATCTGCCTAGACTAATCTGGAGACCCAAGAAAAGGCCAACTCAAAAAGAAGATCACCTCTCCAAAAGGATCAATGGGCCTACTGTAACGAAAGGGGACACTGGAAAGATAAATGCCCCAACTGACTGGCTTTCAAGAAGTCCCAAGCTACACCTCTGACCAGCTAGAACCGCCTGATGAAGATCTGATAAGCTGGTGAAGATCAAGGCTAGGACAGACTGGGCTCAATCAACCTGGGCCCCCAGGAGCCTATGATCACAATAAATGTAGGGGGCCAAATAATTGACTTTATGGTAGACACAGGTGCTGAGCATTCAGTAGTAACCCACAAGGTGGAGCCCCTCTCAAATAAAAAGTTGTCCGTTGTTGGTGCCACCGGAGCCGGGGACTCCACAGCCCATCTGTGGCCTCCGACATTGCCAGTTAGGAGGCCATCAAATAGTCCATGAGTTCCTATACCTGCCTGACTGTCCGATCCCACTGTTGGGAAGAGATCTTCTTGCAAGAATGAGGGCTGAAATCACTTTCGACCAAGATGGATCATCTCAACTACGCCTTGGAGACAAAGACTCATCTCTGATTTTATCCCTCATGGTGCCCCAAGAAGAATGGTGAATGTATTCTACTACCTCTCCAATGGAAACAAACATCATAGATCCAAAATTAGAAACAGAATTTCCTTCTGTCTAGGTAGAAGATAACCCTCCTGCCATGGCAAAAAATCATGCCCCAATACTTATTGATCTAAAACCAGGATCTCAACCTGTCAGAATTCATCAATATGCCATTTCTTGGGAGGCATGACTTGGAATCCAAAAACATCTGGATCGTCTACTCAGAGGGGAACTCTTGAAGTGATGTCAGTCCCCCTGGAACACTCCCCTACTGTCTGTGAAAAACCTGAAACAAATGACTACTGATCAGTTAAAGATTTGAGAGCCATCAATGAAGCAATGGCTATTTTACAACCTATTCTTCCCAACCCCTATGCATTGCTGGGTCTCATACTTAGTGATGCAGAATGGTTCTCTTGTCTAGATTTAAAAGATACATTCTTCTGCCTATGTCTGGCATCAAATAGTCAACCACTCTTCACCTTCAAATGAGAAAACCCCAGCCTTGTGACAAATGGACAACTAACCTGAACTAGACTGCCCCAAGGGTTTCAAAAACTCCCCTACACTATTCAGCCAGGCTCTAGCCTCAGACTAAACTCAATTTCCAAAGAAGCAATTGGGATGTGTTCTCCTTCAATATGCAGACGATGTTCTTTTAGTTAGTCCCACCCAAACTCAATGTTGGAGAGGCACCAAAGCCCTACTTCAACCATCAACTGAGACGGAATACTGGGTATCCAAGAAAAAGGCCCAAATTTGCCAAAAACACATCAGATATTTGGGTTTCAAAATATCCAAAGAAAAGTGAACCCTCAGAGCTGAAAGAAAACAGACTGTGCCATACCAGTCCCTACTTCCCACCTCTAAATGAAGGAATTCTTAGGAAAGGCAAGGTTTTGTCAGATATGGATTCCTGGATTCTCTCAGCAAAACCCTCTATGAAATCTTAAAAGGAGAAGAAAAAACACCATTAGAATGGGGACCAGAGCAGCAATAAGCTTTTCAAGACATCAAGATAAAGCTCATATTAGCCTCAGCCCTGGGACTTCCTGATGTGACTAGACCCTTTAATCTGTTTGTCCATGAAAAAAGTGGCATAGCACTTGGGGTCTTAACACAAAAAGTCGTGCTCTGGCAAAGACCAGTGGCTTACTTGTCAAAACAGGTTGACACAGTTGCTTGAGGATGGCCTCCCTGCCTAAGAGCTTTGGCAGCTACAGCTTTATTGATCAAAGAAGCAAGTAAGCTCACCTTGGGACAAAACTTAGATGTGAAAGTTCCCAACACCCATGCCAGGATGACGCAATACCAAGGACTTTTGAGTGAAAATCCATGGATAACCTTAGAGCTAGTAAGGACCATAAACCTAGCTACCTTCCTGCCTGAAAGAGGTGGGACTCTAGAACACAACTTCCAAGAAGTACTTGATGAGGTGTATTCCAGCCACCCAGATTTAATAAATCGACCATCGTTAAATCCTGACCTCATCCTATACACAGACGGCAGCAGCGTCATTCATGAGGGTAAAAGACATGCTGGGTATGCTGTGGTATCTGACTCTGAAGTTTGAGGCAGAAGCTCTACCTGAAGGATGGTCAGCCCAAAGAACAGAACTATGGGCTTTAATCAGGGCCTTAGAATTCAGCAAAAATAAACACCCAAATATATACACTGATTTGTGTTATGCTTTTGCCACACATATACATGGAGCACTATATAAAGAAAGAGGACTCCTTATGGATGATGGAAAAAGAATCGAAAACAAGGACGAAATCCTAAAGTTGTTAGAAGTAATTTGGAAACCCAAAGAAATTGCGATCATTCATTGCAAAGGACATCAGAAAGAAAAAGACTCAAAAACCAAAGGAAACTGCTGGGCAGATAGAATGGAAAAACAAGCAGCCAGAAAGAAACCTACCACCTTGAAGATCTTAATTTCTCCCAAACTGCCCACCCATCCGATCTATATTGATCAAGAAGAAAAATGGGCCAAACAAGAGGGAGTGTCCAAATCACAAGAAGGATGGTGGCCCTTCCCTTGATTCTATATACCAAAATGACTGGCCCCTCAGATTGTTTCCCAACAGCATGATCTTACACACATGGGAAAAAACAGCCTTAGAAAACTTGCTAGGCTGTTACTTTGTAATGGTTCAACTTTCATCTCTATGTGCCCCAGCTGCTCAGTGCTGCCTTCCTTGTGCCCAGAATAATTCAAAACAAGGTCCCACCAGACCTGCTGGAATCCAACACTATGGACAAACACCTTTTGAAGATCTAGAAATAGATTTCATTGAGATAAAACCCAGTGGAGGAAACAAATATCATTTGGTTTTTGTCTGAACATTTTCAGGTTGGGTCGAGGCAAACCCAGCTCATACAGGAGAATCCATGGCGGTTAACGGAGGCATTACTGAGAGACATCATTCCAAGGTATGGGATGCCACTAACTATAGTATCAGATAATGGTCCTGCCTTTGTAGCTGAAAGAGTGCAACAACTGACCAAAGTACTGGGTATTAAATGGAATCTACATAGTGCATGTTGGCCACAAAGTTCAGGGAAAGTGGAGTGTATGAGCCAGACCCTAAAACAGATCCTAGCCAAACCCTGTCAGGAAACCCACTTACCGTGGCTGGATGTGCTTCCCTTAGCTCTCTTGTAGGTGCAACGCTCTCTTCGGGCCAAAATAGGACACTCTCCCTTTGAAATCCTATATGGTAGGCCACACCCCTTAGTTAGAGGACTAGGAAACTTAAAAGAATTAGGTAATATAGAACTACAAAAACATCTCCTGGACCTTGGAAAAACAATTCAGAAGATCCATAAATGGGTAATTTATCGGATCCCAATCTCCCTCACTTAAACCAGGAGACTATAGATGGGTAAAAGACTGGAGAAAAAGAACCCCTTCAACTTACCTGGAAGGGACCTTATTTTGTCATATTAACCTCTCCCACAGCCCTTAAAGTTACAAGACTGGGTGCCTGGATCCACCATTCCTGAGGGAAGGCTGCCCACCCCGCAATTTAGCCCGAATGGGAAGCGCACCTGAATCCTGAGCATCCACTAAGAGTCAAGCTAAAAAAGCTAAAATGAACTCTCTTTTTCTTACTCTTTTTGCTGTAATTTTCCAGATCCATGCTGCACCTACCCCTCCTGCTCTTTTTCTTTCCTCTCTAGCACCCCCAACCAATTTCTCTAACTGGCTAAAACAATAGCTAGAGCCTTTAATCTCATTAGATGATGAATTTGCGGGGTTCTGGGCCTAAATCCCATTGGTCATGGATCTCCACTCCCCTCCCACCTAAATGGATCCTGAGCAAAATGTCCATAATACATAATGGAATGGGGTGATGGGATACCACAGAAAGTCACATTTGGCCATTAGTTTATAGTCAACCAGGAGAATATTGTCTGAATCAGATGGTAGAAGAACCGTATCTAAGAAAAAGCCGACGTAAATGGACTTATACTAGAATAGAAATTCCCCTTCAGTTTCTTAATTGTCACAAACACACTGGCAAATGGAATCAAATGGGAGACCAACTCCTTTACAGAACATGGGTTCCACGCAAAGCAAGGGCTCCAAATGTCTCCCCCACCCACAGCGAGCAGTTGCTAGATCAGACTAAAAATCCTCAAGCTAAATGACACTGAAAAACACATCTTACTCGAAGAAGTCATTCCCTGTCAAAGCCATAACACCACCGACCAAAACCTTTTCCCTCAAACGTCCTGGGTAAATAATGATGATAAAGCCTATAAACCAGGGTTTAGACAGTGTTGGAGCACTACCAACGCCTTCTTAGTTGTCTGTCCAGATCCTAGTAACTCACCCTGCCCACCATGCCACTGGAAACCCGATGTCCAGCTATGGAAATGTCACTATCCTGAGAGCAAGGGCAAAAATCTCACTGGACCACCTCTAGGGCAATTCGATAATACATATTACCCATATCTGGCAGGTCGTTGGCAACAGCACATATTCCCAACAATTAACTGTGCTCTAAAGGGACATTACTGGATCTGTGGGGAAATGACCTATGCCTGTTTGCCCCCAAATTGGACAGTTGTATGTTATATTGGTCTAATAACACCCTAGTTCTTTCTATTAGAAGATCCAACAGGAAATAACCTAGGAATCCAAATATATGTTAGGTTAGGAAGATCGAAAAGAAGCTTAGATACCAGTCTTACAGCCATAGGAGACGCTAATGGATGGGATAATGAATGGCCCCCTGAGAGAATAATTCAGACCTATGGCCCTGCCACTTGGGCACAAGATGGTAGCTGGGGCTACCGAACCCCCACCTACCTCCTAAATCGATTAAATGGCTTACAAGCAGTAGTAGATACTAACACTAATCAAACATCCCTAGCATTAGAACTTTTGGCTGACCAGGCGACCCGTATGAGAGCTGCTATAGTACAACAATGGATAGTCTTAGACAATCTACTTGTTGAAGAAGGAGGGATCTGTGCAAAGTTAAACCTAACAAATTGCTGTTCACAAGTAGGTGACAATGGAGATGTCATTAGAGACATCACCAAAGGAATACAAAAAATAGCCCATGTTCCAGTCCAAAATTGGGACTTCTTGTTTAACTCAAACTGGTTTTCTTGCTTTTCTTGGTTTGGAGGATTTAAGACTCTATTAGGAACCATGGCACTCTCCGTAGGCATTTGTCTAATACTCCCTTGTCTCTTACCACTAGTGTCAGGCCTTATCAGATCTTCCATAGAAATCATTGTTCATCAGGTCACAATGAAACAAGGCTTATTAGCAAAAAATATAATCTCATACCACTCTCCAATGAAGAAAATTCAAATTGCTAATTATGTCCTCTTCTTCCTATTCACAGATGGTCAGAGATGCTTGGTCCCCATTACAACCCCATGCAGCAGGAAGTAGTCAGAACGATTGATGCTCCCTTTCTCATTCTTGGACCCATCAAAGCTGACTATCATTCAGTTTGAGAATCAAGAGGAGGGAATGAGAAGGAAGTAAGTCTCCACTGAGCAATAAACCTCAGAAAATAAGCCTCCATTGAGCAATGAGGAGTAAAAAAGCCTCTGCTGAACTTACTATCTCACTAGCCCAGTCAAGCCTCAAGCCATAAAGAACTTCTGCTTATCAAACATAATGAACAGAAACCAGAAATGGAAAAATTCCAGAGACCCACTTCCGCCTTACTCTAGCCTACCCCTAAACCCCTGCCTGTAAAATCTGTAACTTACTCCTGTTCAGCGCGCCAGTCTTTGGAGACCACTCCACTGGTGCCCACTGTTCATAAATAAAATCCTTTCAACTTTCCTGAGTGCGAGAAGCCTGTTACTTTCCACTGGCCGAACCCGTTTGCTGTAACACTAGCATTTTATGTTTTAGATGAAAAGTCACAGACTAAGAAAGTTTTTATTCCTTCTTAGTTATAAATATATTTATATTGCTGGGAATTTGCTTGCAGTTTTTAATTATTTTTACCCAAGTGATTTTGGCACTTACAAATCCTTATGCTTAAAAAGAAAGATGAGGAATGTACTGTGCCTTTCACTCTAAATTCTTATATGGTTTTCAATAAATATCTTCAGATGTTAAATGTAGCTTCTCCTCTATATTATAAAATTTTCTTTTATTACAAATGTGATTATTATCTCTTTATTGTCCTGATCTTTCCAGACTCTTTCTTCAAAAAAACCAATTATTTCTACTTTGGTTCTCAATTTTTTTGTCCATGCTACAGTTTTCTCCCCTTCCTTTGTCATCTCATTTTTTCATCTTTGTATTTCCAAAAGTTTTCTCAAAAGATCCTTCACACGACTGATTTAACATCACTATGGAACAAATTATACTATTTTTCTGTACTCAATGTGGATTTTATTAGCATTATTTTTTGAACTAAGTCTTGCTAATACAATAGTTTATCTTTAAAAATGTACTCAAATGTCTACTTCTTTAAGTCTGAGAGAGCACCTTAGTTTTTTTACTTTCCAACATTCAAGGCTCATAACTTTCTGCATATTTGAGTATGATTGTTTCTTGAACTTTTATTCTGCATATCACAGTAAATATTTTTATATTTTACTTCTCTTTACAATTTCTGAAACTTTTCTTTCCAACCTGTTGAGACTTATAAGTGATCTTTATGTCTCAGTCTATATGATGCTGTCTATCGATGGATCTGTCTAGAGAGATACTGAACGAAATTACTTATATAGAGATACTGGTTCCCATTGTTCTCTAAATGAAAGTATTTTCACGTCTTCAAAAATATTATGGGTGACAAGTGATAGTACTATTTAAACTGATTTTAACTATTAAAGATGTTATATGGTTTGGTTTTATTTAGACATTTATTTATTTAACCATTTATTGGTTATTGTAATTTCTTGTAATGACTTGCCTGTTGGTGAATTTTCTTGTTTTTCTAATAAAACATTCATAATTTTATAGTTAATTGACAAAACCCTTTGCCTGCCATGAATGTTCTTTTAAAAATACCTAGCGAGTACTCTCTTCCACATAATTTATTTTCCACTGCATTTTGTCATTTGTGATTTAAGGATGTTGAAGTCTGCCTTTAAAAGCACACCTCAGTTTGCTGCATTTGGCTTAATTTTCTTCACAGAAGTTGCATTTTTTGCAAAGTGAAATTTTGTGGCAACCTTGTGTGGAGCAAGTCATCAGTGTCATTAATTAGCAACATGTGTTCACCTCGAGTCTCCATGTAACAGTTTGGTAACTCTTCCAATATTTCAAACTTTTTCATCATTATTATAATATCTGTTGTGGTGATCTGTGGTGTTTGATGTTACTATTATTTTGCTTTGATGGAACCAAGAACAGTGTCCATAATACGATGATGAGCTTAATCTATAAATGCTGTTTGTGTTCTGACTGCTCCATCCATCATCCCTTTTTTCATCTCTCCTCAGGGCTCCTTATTCTTGAAGCACAGCAATATTTAAATTTGATCAACTAATAACCCTAGAACGGTTTCTGAGTGTCCAAATGAAGAGTCAGTTTTTGTGATAAACTTCATAGCTATTATATTTGAAGAAATTACCACAGTTACCCCACCTTCTGCAATCATCACCCCGGTCAGTCCACAGCCACCAAGTTGGCGGCAAGACCCTCCATCAGCAAAAAGATTGTGATTCACTGAAGGCTCAGATGATGGTCAGCAATTTTTGACAACAAAATATGTATTGTTTTTAAATTTTAGACATTGCGCACTTTAATGAACTCCAGTACGGTATAAACATGACATTTCTATGCACTACAAAGCCAAAAAAAAGTGAATTGCTTTATTCGGATGTCATATTGACTGCTATGGTCTGGAAGCCAACCTTTCGTATTCCTGGGGTGTGTCTACTCAAACCTATTAATCTCTTCCTTCTTCCATAGAAAGCCTTTCCCCAACCGAAGAGACATTAGATACCCATTTGTGGAAACAATACTGAAGACTGGCGTAAGACAGTGACAATGGGGATAAACCGCAGGCTAGCATATTAGTGAGTAATTTTAAGTGGGTAAAATTCACAGCAAAATTGATGAACTGGAAATACAGAATAAGTCATAGTGAGAAATGAGTTGATTCCAGTTTTCTTTCCTTGAATATATAGTTTCTGCTGACATTCACTAAACAGAGAAATCAGGGCAAACAATTTGGGAAAATAAGAGCATGCTTCCAATGGGAAGTACTGAGTTAGATGCTGAAAGCAACATTCTCAGATATAAGAGGCATAGATAGAAATGAAAAAAAATGAGAAGTGAGAAGAAGAAGAGGAATTTAAAAATAAGAATGTGCAAATGTTAGCTGAAGTTTGTGTGCAGAGAAGTCATAAGACCCAGGTACTGGGAGAATCCGAACAAGGATGTAGTCCAGAAATCAACTGGAGGGAGAGGAAAATTAATGAATTAATAATGAATTAATTCAGTGTTCGGCTCTTTGTTGAGGAATTTTATGTTCATAACAATCTTTTTGTTTCCCAAAACAACCCTTTCTCATCCTCATGTTTGGAACTTTAAGTTCAGAGAAATCAAGTCAGCCCTCCAAAGTCACACAGACTATGGCGTGACATCTATGAAAACTCAGATCTCTTGCTTCTAGAACTTTTGTTCCTTTTGTTATACTACTTCTCAGTAGGATTTCCGTTTCCCACAAGATCAGCCATTGCATACCAGGTAGATTTAAACCCCTCCTGCATCGATGTCTGTCACTCATTCTTACTGCAGAAGACGCTGGCATCAGAACATTGACAAGAGACCTGTTATCTTCTGGTTAAAGTGGATAAGCTATCCTGACCCAGTGCAAGAGAATCTGATCATTGCCCTGAAGACAGTTTTGTTATCGCTAGTTGCATATGTGATCATTACCCTGAGGGCGGAGATGCAATCACTGCCCTACAGGAATACCTATCATTATGGGTTGGCAAGTGGAAAAGCGATAATTAACTTGCACAAATAGATGGTATCATTGTACTACAGACAGAGCTGTTATTGCATTTCCAGAGAAATGCAGTCTTTGGTGTGCAAACGCCAATGTGTTAATTACATTTAACGTAGAGATAGGCAGGTGATATTGCCCATAATGATGATATCAATTGCATTTCAGGTGGAAAGTGGTATCACTGCATTGCTGATAAAACTGCTATAATCACATTGCAGGAAGAGATGCAACCATTCTCTTGCATATGGTGCATATGGAGATGGAATCATTAAAGAACTGGTGGAGATACAATCAATATGTTCTATATAAGTCCATTTTTATGGCATGAGCGAGTAGAGAAATATGGAATCCTTTCTTTGCTAGAAGACCTATTACCAGTTAAGTTGTAAATATGTGTTTATTGCCATTAAGAATTGAGGGCCCTGCAATTATTCTCAATATGTTGATTGCGTACGTAAGAAGTTATGCTAACAAGTTTAAGGTCTATATCTTAATGAATCATGGTTTCCACTTTTATACCCTTTTGCCTCAAAATGCCTTATGAGGAAATCTGGGATAGGTCTTATAGGAAAGGAAACCCTGCACGATGAAAGACCAACAGGGACGAAAGAAACCCAGCCAGACCCCAGTCAGCTCAGCCGTTCCAGTTGAGGTGCCAGACAATGAGGGGGGCCTTCTTAGATCATTCAGGTCTGCTAGAGCTCCCCAATGACCACAAGCACTTAAATGAATCCAGCCAATACCACATGAAGTAGAGACATGTCACCAGGATAAGCCTAACCCAGATTAGAGTCATAAGCAAATAATTGGTTTTTGTTATTTCAAGCCACTATGTTTTAGAGTGATTTGATACAAGATAATAAATAACTGAAATACTACATTTTAACACAGTATAACTAATCTGAAGTGTTATGCTAGTATTTTACCAGAACTGAAATGATAGCCCTTCCATTTATAATGCAAAGCAATTTAGTGGCAATATCTGCAATTGCCAGGGATGATCCAAAGCTTCATGAAGGTGATTTAATATGTAACTCTCCAAAGTGTCTGAGCACATTGTCCACTTGATGCACAGAGCGATAGGCTCTTTTTCTTTTACTCTTGTTGTTTTTTTCAGCTGAATGAAAAAGTTGACATTGTTTGTCCCAAAGTTTGTAAAACCTAGGCTTAACTTTCAGCTCTTTTCGTGGCAATTGCGTGACTGTTAGTTAGGTCCCTTAAATGCTTTAAGCCTCCCATGTAACTTGAAGACACATATTCCAGACACAGGGTTATTGAGAGAATTACGTAGGGTAACTTATCAAAAGCGTTAGCCATACTTTCTGGCACATGTAACAGCATTTAAAATGTAAATCTCACTCCTGTTTCTGGTGTAATGGACAATGACCTTACTCTCCAAAGATTGATCTGATAGAATTTTTGTCAGACAAAAAGGATTTGTCTCAGGAGAAAATTGTGGCAATCCCATGGTATAATTCAATAGTGTATTGACAGACATTCTTTTGTTTGTTTTGTCTACTAAGTCAAGTTCCATTCATTAGTGATTCATTTATCAAATGCCGAAGAAGGAAAATAATACCTTTCTATTTTGTGTTATACTGTGATTACAAAGATGGATCCATTACACTGGAATGAAAATAGCCACTTGCCTCTCAAAAAGAATAAGAAAACCACAAGGAAATAAAAGGTATTTGTGAAGAAGGAAGGAAGAGAGTAGCGACTTATGATCTCTAACTTTGAAGAACGTCTTCTGGAAAGGCTAAAATTTAAAGAAAAAAAAAAATACCAAGTGTTGATGAGAATATGAAACAGTTCTGTCATGAATAGTTGATGGGCAATACACTGGTTTATCTACTTTGGAAAAGTCCTTGGTAATATTATTAAAGCTGAATCTGTTTCTTCTACCTTATGCCCCAGAAATTCTGGACCTTCAAGGGAATTGACATTTGCATGCTCTCCAACATGTATGTGCAAGAATGCTCATGGTCATAATGGTCATCATAGGTAAATACTGACATGCCAAATGTCCAGAGAAATGAATACATAAATTGTGATATATATCTTACACAATGAGCTGAGATATAACAGCAAAGATGAGCAAACTACTTATATATGCCTAACATGGATGAATCTCATAGTCATCATGGGATATAATAGGAGCAAAATAAAAACAATTTAGCAAACTACATAGCATGTTATTTTATTTATATGAAATTCAAGATTAAGTTATTTACAATGCTAGAAATTAGAATAATAGTTAACTCTAGCTTAGGGGAGGGACTGAACTAGGAAGGTGCATGAGGAAACCTTATAGGTTGATGAGAATGTTCTAGATTTCGATCAAGGTTTCTAGGTTATGTGCAAACATACACATCCTTCACCTTAGTATGTCACAGAGCCATTTAAATAAAGTGATAGAGCAAAGTAATCGTTTGGGGTTAGTATGGGGAAGACTGGCAAAGCCAGCATCACATCCTAGAGCTGTGAGTAAGTGTGGTCTCTACTGAGGCAGAGATATCCCAGCACCAGGAGACTAGAGACACTTCTCTTTGGTCCTTCTATCCAGATGAATAGGCAGAATTCTTTCTGTACTTTATTGTCAGAGAACCAGAACCAGAGCCAGAACCAGAACCAGAACCAGGCTGCAGACAATGACAAGCCTTCAATGGAAAGCTAAATTTCCTAGTGTTCTCACAAAAAGCCTACATCACCCTGACCTCCCAGTTCTGGCGTCTATGCTTTGCTTCTGATTCAAGCCTGGAGGGCTTTCAGGAAGTTAACATCCACTCAAGGCAAGCAGCATAACCTGCTATTAGACTCTTGTCACTCCCCGAGGAAGGACTGCACAGCTGCGGCTGTGCTTCCCGACTCAGGTTTTCTGACATTCCCTGGGGGCCCGCCAAGATCTGGTGGTCAGCTCCTTTGGGCTGACCCTGAAGAGGAATCAGAGATGTCTGGACAGCACCCTGGAGACAGTTCCCTGGGCCAGAGACCTCCGATCTTCAGGCCAGCGGAGCCACTAAACAGATGGATTTATGAGCCATAGGCAAAAGAGAGGACATTCTTGTGGTCATCTTCCTACCCTTTCCTTCCACATGATCATTTCCTTGGCCAGATCCTCTTGTCCTTAGATGTCTGTTGCCTTTTGGTAAATTGGCAATTAAATAAAATAAGCACATTTCTCATAGCCTGGTGGCTGCCCAGGAACCCCTCAGATGGCAAGCTGCCTGAACCTTCCTCGTCTGAACTTAGTAGCATTAACACAGAGAGGGCATCCTATCCTAAATTCCTCCCTCAGGGGACTTCCTTCAAGGATTAGCAGACTGTGAAGGCTGCAAGTTCATTCTCAGTGAAGATGGCTGCATTTTCAAGGAGGAGTAGAACCTTACCATCAGAT
The DNA here is from genome assembly GCA_004363575.1 of Solenodon paradoxus. Taxonomy (NCBI): domain Eukaryota; kingdom Metazoa; phylum Chordata; class Mammalia; order Eulipotyphla; family Solenodontidae; genus Solenodon; species Solenodon paradoxus. Next base: position 164,761 of record RJWH01000613.1, read on the forward strand.
TAAACTTTATTTTATCTTTATTAACCTGCTTATTTTAATTCATCTTCCATGTGCTTATTAGCTATGCTTGCTAGTAAATTTGGACAAGGAGCTTTACTGCCCTGACTCTCATTCTCCTCATGTGGGGTTTGAGAAAAATATCTGTACAGTTCTTTTCAAGCATCTAAAAAGTTTCAATAAATAGAGAAGATTGTATTTATGATCCCAGTTTGAAATGGGAATTTTTTTTAAGTTGGAATTTTGCATATTAAAATATGGACCATTTAAAATACAACCCCTTTGTCTCACAATTAGATTAATTTTCTATTTTTCTCTATAATTGTTTCATTTAAATAACATCTTCTGAGCAGCACAAAGTTTAGATTCTCACTGTTATTCACATTCTATGTAGAGTCAGTCATAAAGGCCAGTTGGACTTGGGCTTGGTGATTTTTCTTGCCTTTCCATTCCCACTATCAATAACTGCATCCATGCCTTTATGGTCCCATACTGGAATCGTTGTCCTTCACTTAGAACCTTCTTCTTCCCTCTAATATTACAAAAACTTTTAGTTTCATATACCCTAATATTAAGTTTCAGGGTATCACATTCTTCATGTGTGTGTCTGTGTGTGTGTTACTTTTCAATGGATTTTTGCTTCTTTCCAGACCTACCTAACAACTCTGAAAACTGAGTTCATCTTTTTAGATTTGACTCTTACTCCTTCTCCCATCTGTGCCCATCAGCATCCTTCCATTGACAAAAGCACTATGAGAATTTTCTTGGTTCACTGGTCCATGAATGGAAACCTGACCAAAGTCAAGTTAATGAGAATCTCCCTTTGGGAATCTGGAATCATCATTAAGAAAGCATAGATCTGACTAGTACTGGCTTGGACTAAGAAAATGTAATATCCAAAGCACGGAAATCTTTAGGTCCCATGAACTTGAAAAGATAGAAAGTTAGAGTGTGGAAGAAGAAAAACGTCAATGCAGAAACCAAGAGCAATATACAGAGTATGCTAAAGAGAGACCAGAGAGAAAGAGTGACTCCTCATTCTGGTTCTTCCTGAGGTCAAAGTTTGTTATTTGCCATTAGGTTTCCTTATAACACATTCTCTTTGTGATTTAACAGTTCAGAGTTAGTTTCTACATTTGTGACCCAAGAGTTATCTCTTTCAGGCCCTGTAGAAGAGAGGAAGCTGCACCCCAGTTTCTAGCAGCTGAGGACCAACAGTGGCCACCCAGCCACCAGGCTCCTGACAGTCTAGACTGGCTGGAAGCTACTGACTAGATAAAAGGACCCCTTTCTGAGAATGGAACCCTGTGTGCATTTTACAATTATGTGAATCCTGTGTGTTATCCATGTGAGGAATTCACAAATGAATAACTGAATTCCTTTGTAATTCCTGTTCTAATTCACACCTTCCCTTCTCCCTCACCAATAAAAGTGTACCCCAAAAGTATTTCGGGGCTCAGATTCAGTATCTGGCCCGTGCGTAATAAGGCTATTATCACTACTTCTAAAAGAGCACTGTTTGGATTTGTCAGTTAAGAGAGAGTTATAACAGACCTACATATCAACTGTCATTAATTGAAATATTTAACTATATTTCTTCTTTAAAATCTGCATATACAGTTTCTAAAAATTCCAGAACTTTGCTCACATATGCTAAAGTATTTGGAGCATGTGGAAAGGTATTATTAAAACCTCTCTTAGGAATTTTTGGGGGCCTTATACTCTCCAGATGAACTCTAACTCCTCTGCCCCCAGCTCAACGTTGCCTCTGATAGTGCCATTTTCTGATTCTCCTTTTCCCCACCATCTTCCAAATGTAAATAATTCTGCCAAGACTTGACTTGGTCTTGGTCCTGTTAACTTTTCTACTTATACATTCTCCCTTGATGGTCTTGTCACTTCATGATGTCAACCAACATTTTCATGGGAATGGCACTGAATTTTTACATTTTAACTTCTTTTACTGCTCCATTTCCACACTGCTGGCTCTTTGTCAGACATCCCCTCCACGTGCCCTTTGATTGCCACATCCCTTGAGCGAGTGCTTCTCAGCTAGGGATGATTTCTTTTTGTCTAGGTACATTTGCTAATATCTGGAAATATTTTTAATTATTACAGCTGGGTTGGGGAGCTAGTACTGTAGACCTGTGAGTAATCCAAGGGTGTTGCTCAGCATCTTCTATATATAGGATGGCACCCCACAACAAGGAATTATCTGGCTAAAGTTGAGAAACCTTATCCCAAAAGAAATTCACCACACTCTCCCTGTGCTTCCTTCCTGCTCTAAATCTTATGATTCCCCTGTGTCCTCTTGCCTGTAAATAGCATCTTCAAACTGGAACACACCCAGGTTTTAAACTTCTTTAGGTCTTGGTTAACTATTTGTCAATGATGATCTACAAAGTAGGCCCACAGTGGGGAGAAAAACAAGCAACCAAACATTACTTCGAAAATATGTTGCATATTTAGGAATTTTGATGGTATTAAACTCCAAAAGAGTTTTAAAATATTAGACATAAATAAATGCAATACAGAGAATACTAAATTATTCAATTTCAAAGAAGATACTATCAAATAAGCGCTAGTGAGATCAGTCGTTCTTTTAGTCTTTGGAAATAAACTTAAATATTATCAGAGTTACTCAGGAGCACACACAATAGCTGTAGTTTCTCTGCACATTGCACTAAGGGAAACATGATGTAACTTCTGATGAAGATGACACACCTATCTGTTCCCTGAAGATAAAAATAAGATAAATTAAGGGCCCTTAGATAAATTTAAAAGACATGAATCTTTAGGAGCTTTTTCACATGTACTTTGACAAGACAATCCATTAAAGAAACCAGAAAATCAAGTTTATGTTTGTCAGTACATAAAATTTTTGTCAATTTATCTGAGTGGGAAAGTGCGTCCTATAAATAAAGTGAATTATTTGTTTGCTATTTATTTCCATCTGATATTTACTTATTGCTAAGTTATTGTTTACCTGTTCCTTTTCTGTTGCTTCACACTGACGTGCAAGGCTCTTATCTCTTTAGTTCACAGCTGCATCTTCAGTATTTAAAATACTTTGTATGAGTTATTCCATTTGTTGACAAAAGAAGTGAGTAAGCAAACCAATGTATGAATCAGTACCTGAATTACAGACGGGCCTGTGGATGTCCAAACAGCAAGGGCTTTGGTTCATGTTTCAGATCTATGGGTAGTGGAAAGCCTTGAGACTTGACTCCGCGATCCTAAAACTTACATTTTAAAGTCAGATGATTCAGAATTCAAATTATTGTCCTATTGAGTTGCAGCCTTAAAATAGTCTAATTTATGCAGTAGAAATTACTTGAGTTCCTAATTTCTGCTAGGCCATAGGCAACATCCTGGAAATCAGTAGCCAAGTGGCCAACAGGGTCTCTGCCCTCAGGGAACATCTGACTTCTGGCTGAGGAGGCAACCATTAAATATGATTATAATAATATATCAAATATATTCTCCTTACACATTCTCCCTTGATGGTCTTGTCACTTCATGATGTCAACCATCATTTTTATGGGAATGGCACTGAATTTTTACATTCTCACTTCTTTTACTGCTCCATTTCTACACTGCTGGCTGTTTGTCAGACATCCCCTCCACATGCCCTTTGATTGCCACATCCCCTGAGCGAGTGCGTCAAATATGATTTGAAGGGATACTATGGGGCGAAATATAAGTGGAGCTATTTATGTCTGTTGAGTGTGTGTATGTTTGCAAATCTATAAAATAAAAATAATAAAACTTTCTCGTTGTGTTTTTGTAAGGCTAAAAGAAGATAAATTATGAAATAGTCTTGATCTAGTATTTGTTGCAAAAAATGCTCCCCAATAACCAACGGGTCCATCCTCTCCTCTTCCACCTAATCTGAGCAGCCCTCTGGGTAACTACGACTTCCATCTGGAGCTGCCCAGGCACGCAGACTGCCCGACAAGTCACTCAACCCACCCAGAGCAGGTAACAGAGTCTGGAACCCTAATTGTCTCCTAACTCCATAAGGGCTATGTGTCTGTCCCCTGTAAATGAGCTGAAGTCCTCTGACACTTGTAATATTAACCATTGGTCTCTTTTCCTAAAATTACTTAAATTTTCCTCCTATTTTGCATATGATAAAGTGTGATGGGTCCTTGTCACGCCTTCCTGAATTTCTTGGGGATACACATACCTCCTGTCTATTCCTTTTGTCACATTTTCTTGATCTTCATCGTCTGGACAGATGAAAGTGAATGCAATGCAACTGAAACTCATTTGTGGGAGGTTTTACGGGAATGGTCACATCTCTCTTATCTGCTCTGTGACCACAGGCATCTTACTGATTGTCCCTGTGTCTCCACTTCTTACCTGTTAAATAGGGATAGAATAGACACCACGTAAAGACCTGACGGCACACGCCAACGCTTTTTGTCTCACACTGCACCCTTGTCATCTTTGGGTACTCTTAATTATCCACTGAGACAGGCAGAGCTAGCATATTAATGTTTCAGAGGTAGAAATTGAGCCCCCACATGACTAAATAGCTCTTCCAAAGTTGCCAAACTACAAAGAACAGAGCGAGGCTTTAAAGCTGGGTCATGTAATGTTGATTATGCTGGCTTCCTAGAACGTATGTGGAGATTGTGTCTATAAACTGGCAGAGTAATAACAGCTGTTATTATTGCTGTTACTATGTTTAGCATCACCACTGCTAGGTAATTGCGAAGTGGTTCTGACTTTGAGCATCAAGTATCGAATAAATGAAAGGAGGCGTTGTTCCTCAGAGTATGGTGGAAACACAATTCAAGCCATTAATTCTGCAAGGCTCAACCTCTCTGCTACACCCGGGTCCCTGATTTACGTAAGCTGAAATTCCTAATAAGGGAAAAAATCTGCCAGATATATGCACAGGCACCTACATAGCACAAGTCATGTCACTCTGGCATTAAGTTGCTCTTCCAAGGAACAGATGTTGTATAACTTGGGAATGGTAGCGAGTGTCCCTAACATGTAAGATACTAAAGCGGCATTCACTTTCATCTTGCATAGGTTATTGCTACGTTGATTGCTGTGTAGCAAACCCACACAAAACTTCAGCGGGACACACAAAGAGTTAGTATAATAAGTGTTTACTGCTCATGTGTCTGGAGAAGTCAGCTGGATAATGCAGATGTTCTTGAATCGATTAACTAGGGACTGACTCTGCTTTTGTTGACCTAGGCTGGACTCATGGAGATATCTAGAATGATTTGATTCTGTTCTGTCCCCCTGCTTCTTCTTCTTCTGGAGTAAGCCAAGTATCTTGCGCGCATCCTTGGTGATGGCAAAGGCTCACAAAAACAAGCAGATATGTGTAGTGTGTAAGGTCCATGGGGACTAGGCTCAGAATGAAGCCCCCATTAGTTCTACTTCCTCTTGTTAGCTAAAGAGAGTTAGATAACCAATCCCAAGATTGAGAGATGAGGTTGATCTCTTTAAGCATTTCAGTAAAAGGAACCGCAAAGTCATACAGAAAAAGGAGTTAATACAGGAAGAAGTAAAAATATGAAATAATTGAAATAATCATTGTAACATACCCTTTCTTAGTAAAGGAGGATCGTATGTGTTTGAACTTATTTAAAAGAAAGCCCTATACCTTTATTACAGGAGACCTGTATATAACACATTCAAGACATTTGATTTGAGGACAGTGTCAGATTTTGATTCCATATATGTGGACCCCAAGTTCTTGTGCTCATTCACCTGCCTATAAGTTCCTGAGTACTGCTTCCTTAGCAATTAATTCATGATGCAATATAAAAGAATCTACCCTCCTTTTTCTTGTAAATTATGTCTATTTCCTTCAGTTAAAAAATTGAGGTACAAAAGACTAATTTTTAAATTGCCAAGTGATCAAGGTTGAGGGAGACGTTTAACGTTCCCCTGTTATAGAGAAAGCAGTGGAGTGTGATCACTGATTTTCTGGGTCCAGCAAGCACCAATCAGGATTCATATTTCAGCTCCTGTTGTTAAATATGAGGTCTCTGGTTGGTTGCTTTAATTTTATGGGTATTAATCAATTTTGTTTGTAAAGTGGTGGAGCTAATTCAGAGTGTTATAAGAAGTGAATAAAATCTGTGTTTTGAAAATTTTGCACAGTGCCAGGCAAAAAGCAATTTAGTTACCATTGCAATTACTATTAAATAGTATTTTAAAAATTGTATTGTTGATATTAAGAATTTCAAAGTATTCCACTTTAACACATTTTTATTATTGGTCAAAACATCATCATCATACATACATACATCAGTTCTACTCTCTTGCTTTTTTCTGCAAGTCTGAAGCCAATATTCATCTATTCTCCTCTGGATAATCGACAGGAGTGTTAAAACTTTTCCAATCTCATTACACAGATTCCTTTTGATCATGAACATGTTTCTATAGGTAAGCCCGTGATTGTTCCTTCTTTAATCTCTTTCCCCTGCAATTGCATGAGAAAAAAGCACCATGAGGAACCATGGGAAGAGCCTGTCAGTGTGTTTTCAAAAATGGAAACCACATGCTTACAAGCATCCTTATAAACTCTTCTTATAAAAGTCTTCATAGACTTAAAGACCAGAATTGACTCACCCCAATATCCTCCAGGCTAGTTATCAATTACTTTACAATTTCTCCATGAGTTACATATTTTGGAAATTTTTTTGACTTACTCATTTTGTTTCTTAAAGTAGAATTAAACTCCTAGGGAAAAAATAGGTGAAAATCATTGTGAGTTCAGGTTAGATAAGGATTCTTAGACAAGACGCCAAAAACATGTGTGATAAATTGGACTTCATAAAAATGAAAACTTTTTGTTTCTCAAAAAAACACCATTAAGAAAATGAAAATACAAGTCAAAGACTTGGAAAACATATGTGCATATCATACATCTGCTAAAGAATTTGTATCTAGAATATATAATAATTTTTACAGCTCAATAAGAAGACAAAGAACCCAAATTTTAAAATGAGCAAAGCATTTCAATAGTCATTTTACCAGAAAAGATACAAATGCTTAATTAGCATATTAAAAGCTTTTAAACCTCACAATGCTCTAGGAAAATGCCATCCAACACCCATTAGAATGACTATAGTCCAAAATACTGACAATAACAAATGATGATGAGGAGAAACTGAACTTCTCATAAAATTTGGTGGAAACTGAACGTCACAGACATTTTGGAAAGCGGTTTGGAAGTTTCTTAATAAAAAGCTAAAATTATACTTACCTTGCAATCCAGTAGTTTCACTTATAGGTACATGTCCAATAAAGATAAAACCACATTCACACAAAGATTTAAAAGTGATAGTCATAAAAACCTCATTCATAAAAGCCAAAGCTGAAAACAATCCAAATGTTCATCAAATGCTGAAAGAATAAACAAAGTGTGATATATTTAGGCAATCGAATCTGACTCAGCAATAAAAAATAATCAACTATTGATATATACTACAACATAAACTTAATATTATGATGCCAGCTGAAAGAAAGCAAACCTAACTGCATATTGTATGATTTTGACTACCTGAAACTTCTAGAGAGGTTGAATCTACACAGAGAGAAAATAGACGAATGGTGGCCTCGGACTGAAGTTTGAAGTGAGGTCTGATAGCAAATGGACACAAAGGAAATGTATTTAGATATGAGAATATCCTCAAGATGGGATGGGTTCATTGTTGTGCAACTATATAAATTTATTTAAATTTATATAAATTTATTCATGCAGTTAGCATGAATGGGTCATAGTTATGGTTTATAAATTATGCCTCAATAAATTTGTTTAAAAAAAAAAAAAAAGGCAGTGACTAAATGAAATCCAGAACTCTAGTCAGGATCTGGTTAGAGGAGCTAGAGATGAACTCTTTTTATCCAGAAACTATTCCAAAAAATGCTGCTCATTCCCAGAAAGCAATACACATTTCATTTCTATTCAACAAGCTGTTCACTGGTCACTCTGGTACTGTCTTTCCTTCTGTGTAATCTAGTTGTGCTTTTGATGTGATGTCTTCATGGTACCCCTTTCATGGTTTCGTTTTTTTGTTTTTTTTTTCTGTTTTCTTGAAATTATATTTTCAGTTGGTCAAAGCCAGTCTGAATTTCATTCTTAACTTTTACATTTCCATCATGACTATTGCATAGACTGAATATTGCATGGTTTATGAATATAAAAGCACATCCTTAACTCCCTTTTAAGAATCCATTGCTAAAGAGATAAACCAGAGATGGCCAATGATTTATTCCAATTGTTTTATGCTTCTACCTGATAATGAGTCCCGACCCAGAGGGAATCATCCAGTGTTAAATCTTATAATGACAAACAGAAATGAGCAGTATCGTTATCACTAAGCCAACACCATTAAAGCTTGTGTTTATTGACACTTCAGGTGACTGGATGATGCCTCTCCAGGCCGACCTAATGAGGAGAACCTCTCCATTACCTCTTATCGAGATTTAGCAGCATCCACAGCTACCCAATGAAGATAGAAATTACGGAGCAAGCGTTGACATTAGCCAGATGCTGGTCTTCAGTCATAATGTATGAACTCATAAACAGGTTCGGAGAGTCAAAAATCCAGCTGAGAGAGGCTTTTGTTTTAGCCTGTTTGCAAAAGCCTGTGCCCTCATTTTGCTGGTCTCCACACTCCAGTACTGAAGTGAGTGTTTTCATGGATCTCTCGTCTACACAGAAAGACCAAAGCACATATCTGAATGTCTTTGTGTTTCTTGCATTTCTTAGATGACCATGATATTTGTTATTTACTGATGGGGTTTATGTGCTCAATCCATCATCTGCAGACCATCTCCATAATCTTGCCACTCTGTGGAGGACCAACAGCACTAATACATTTCTCTCTGCATTTGTTCATAAGGGAAATGTAATACTACTATTAAAGAAAGATAATTAAAAAATGAAAGAAATATCTAACTACTTATCGTTATTTATCTACTCAAATGTTTGCTAAAATTCTTCTATTTTCATAAAAGCATGCTTTTTTTTGTAGTAATATTCCTAAACAGAAAGCTATATTTCCCGGCTTCCTCTGCTACTGTTTTGGACATAAATTTGGTTCTGGATAATAACAGTAAGGAGAAGTTGCTCAAAGGGAGTTCTGGAAATGTTCTTTCAAAGGGGTTGAGGCAGCTAGCATATGCCTTTCCTTGTCCTCTTTTTCCTAGAAAGCGACGCAGTGTTAGAGATGAGGGAACGTCAGCGTTCCTCAAACGATGACTAGCAGAAATCTGGGCAGAGTGGGATCTCTGGTAATTTTGTTAGAAATAATGACGCCCCAACTTTTTAAAGCAGCTCTTCAGTCAGACTTTCTCTTATTGGAAGTCAATGCAGGTTGAGTGAGACATTTATCCCCATTCTACTTAAAATCGTTTCATGTGTCGTCACTGATATGACAAACATACTTTGATAAACACTCCTCTGTGTAAATTCTTCCCTGAGGACAAGGCTCATTTTATTCTTTACTATTTCTCATCAGCCAGAGCTAAGTTTGGGCGAGCCCGAAGCGACATCTTTCCCATCTGAACAGGCATTATGTGTGAAAATCCCTTCTGCTACTACTGGATCATTAAATGACTGATCCAGGGACACCAATTTCTCCAGGCACAACTACTTAGAAAATGTAAGGACCACCCTATAGTCACACGTGTATCCCAATGCTGTTCTTCTGCCAGAGAATGAGAGCACATAACCTCCTTGCTGGCTGTCCTAAGTTACAGTTGCAGCTACTGCCTTTTGCTGGGCTTTAAAAAAGACAATATCTTTGATGGCTTAACCCCTCACTTACTTTTGGAACGTGAACTTGAGTATCAGTCAGTTAAGAGGGCAGTCGTGTTTTATGATCAGTGGTTCTGAGCACACAGTCTTCACCTTATTTTACTATCCCAAGCAATGAATATCTAAGCATGCATAGCTCTTGCTCAATGATGGGTAATATGCATTTAAAAAAAATAATAATAATTAACAGCAACAGCTACCATTTATTGAACTTGTACATGCTAAGTATAAATTCATACTTGATCTTCAGGCCAGCAACCCTATGAGGTAACTATTATTACTCTTCTTCTTATTTTCTCTATTTTGCATTTGAAGAAGCTGAGTTTTAGAGAAATAAAATCTTCTGCCTAGGAACACACAGTAAGTAGGAGAAGAAATAAAATTCTTCCCTGTGTGAAACTAAAACCAGACCTTTCAATTCTTGCTATCACTGAGGGAACTAAGTATAAAAATATTCTGACATTTTTGTGTGTTGGCTAATTTCTATTAATTATTCATACTTAAACTATTATAAAATATTGATGTATATTCATATTTTATATTAATTAAACAAAACCCTTAATAAACCCTTAATAACATAAACCAATTAACTTTCTGACCTTGAGCACGTTATTTATTTATATTTATTTATATTTAATTAACATATAGGGCCTTAGCTGTGTGCCAGGCACTGATCTTAGGACTTCACACGTATTACCTACTTCATTCATAGTTCAGACTCCATTATTATTCAAGCTATTCTTATTTGCTCAAGAGAAACTGAGGCACAGAAGTAATTTGAAGTAATTTGCCAAAAGATAAACAGCTAATAACAGACTCAATGCCAGTGCCCTCATCTGCAAAATGAGGAAATCTAAGTGGAATATCTCCAGGCTTTAGTCACCTCTATTTTATGAGTGGTAAATTTTGAGTTTGAGATTTTATTTAATGATCGATTGGTTGGCTGATCATATGCACAGTGTAACTGTGGTGAATAACCTTTTCTCCTATGGCTATTTATTATGGTTTATAAAAAACATAGTCTTCTCCAACACTGTATTTCTAAAGGTTAAGCTTGCAATCCATGGAGGTATAGCTTTTACATAAATGAAAAGAATCACTTTCCAGAGACAGACTTGTGATGAAATGGCTTTTTCTCAGACACCGGGGAATGCCCTTCCTGATGAAGTTTGGGCTGTTTTTCTGATAGCCAAACACATCTCCAGGGTCCATCACAACTCTCAGCTCTCATGGGAGACAAGGCAGAGCAATAGCATCAGGTGGCCTGACACTGTGTTGATCACGACCTGAACCAGAGATGCCTTTGATCAGCTTGGGGAATTCAAGAGTCAGCAGTCCAAGCACACATTCTCAGGAAGACTGACAGTGAAGAAGCTAAACATCTTTGCTGGCTGAGCAGTGGTATAAATTACTTTCCCAGGACCTTGCAGGAGTGTACACAGATATCCTCCATTTGAACGCCCCAGATGGTGGGATGCTGCCTCAGGTGGAAGTTTGTTAGGTGCCCTGGGTGTCTCCTTAGGTCCTTGCAGCTCAAACAACCAAAGAGCTTTTCCGTCAGGTCAAGAATGTTCCATTGTATGAATGCACTCCGCCCAGCTCATTTCAGCAACGTGCTACTGAGCATTTGGTCTTGGTGTTCTAGCTTCTCTGTACTGAACTGCTGTCCTTGTCTTTTACCTGAGGGCGTGCAGTTTGCTCATGATTCACATGTATCCCGCTGGAGAATTTTCCTCAGCTGATTCGCCTTCTCCAAATGCCTGAGAAGTTTTTGTCCTTTCCCTATAAGATCCCGCATTGCCAATAGCAGATGCTGGTGTAGGGCAGTCTTACCAGCTTTGCCTGTGGCTGGGGTAGAAATAAAGGAGGAGCCGTGAATGCAATTCTTCCTTCAGAAATCTCTGTGAGCAGAGTGAAGTGAGTCTTTTCCAGAACTCTCTCTTGTCTATCGCTTCCTCACTGTCTTACAAATTTCTCCTGAAAGTAGTCTCTCCATAAATTCCAAATCTATCAAGGAAAGAGGGCTGAGCCAAAGTTCAGAGGATTTTTACCTCTAAATCCACATTTGTGACTGGCATGAGCCCCTGTAAGCCAGCATAGTTCTTTACTTGCCCTCTGACTGAACAACTGAAGTTTTCTTTTTTTTTCTTTTCCCTCACATCCCTTTCAATGGCCTTTCATCAGTAGACACTCCTTTACTGAACATAACTAGCTGGTACTGATACTCTACAACAGAAGAAGGGACAGAATCCCAGTCCCAGGAGAGGAAATACTCTACATCCCCGGGAGACTATGTGACCAGTGGAGATGCCCCTTCATTTAACCAAGAACCAGCATCAGAAAGTAATCCACAATATTTTACAACAAGCATCAGTTCCAAAACGAGGAGACTGAATAGATTTTCTCTGGAAACTAGCTGCTGTATTTGAGAAGGAAGGTCAGATAAAAAGAACAGTGATTTTTCTGATTGATAATCCTTTGTCCCAGATATTCCTGAGCATGGCACTCAGAATTCTTAAGGAATCCAGAAACACATTCATTTCCAACCCGATCAAAAGATTTAACTGCCTCTAACTATCCCGGATAGTTTGGAAACTATCTGGATTGAAAACATTTAACTATGCCTTTTAAACTCAAATATGTTGCTACTGCTTGGAAATAATTTTCTTCCATCTGTCAACTTTACATTTTACTTTATGAATGAGATAGAGAGAGCATTAACAGTCTGTTATGAGTGGAAAGATAAAACGAAATCAAAAGAAGCTCATGGAAAGTATTTATCATACGTGTCCAAACGAAAGTAAATTTCACACTTAAAAATGAAGTAAAGGATTTAATGTACCGATATATCAGAACCACTTTTGAATATAATCAAGTATGATTTTCTTATATGGGATTTTGATTCAGATAATAAAAACTCTCTGGACAAGTCTATCTCCTCTATAAATTGGCAAAATAAAACATTAAAATATAATGAATTATAATAATTTTCAACATGTATTTACCAAGGGCTTATTTAGGACCAACAGGATATAAAGAAATGGTAAACAGATACAAAGAGACTAAGCTTGAGGCCAAGGAACATGTATAATTTTCCACTGAAGAATATGAAGATGTCATGACAAAAGCAATGGATGATGCAGGTCACTCAGAATAGTTAGGATATATATATACATGTGTGTATATATATATATGTGTGTGTGTGTGTATATATGTGTATATGTGTATATATATAAATATATAAATATATATAAATATATATAAATATATATATATATACATATACAGTTAAAATAGAGATACTGTAAGGGAGAGTGGTGAGATAATCTTGAAAAGCATGCTGGAGCAATTCAAAGAGAATGATAGGACTTGGTGGTTCAGTGAATTTCAATATGTGTGGCTTTGCGCATGTTTGCTTAGAATGAAGAGACCTTACTGGTTGCACACAAGACAGAATGAGGATGACAAGGATGGAAGTGAACAAGAAGGTATTAACACAGGAGACAATGGAAGCCAAAGGAAACCAGAGTTGTATAGAAAAGCTCAGTGCTCTGAACCACTATAGGAACAAAGAGGAAAAGTCAAAGCACAGACATTGGATTTGGAAAACAGGAGGTCATTTGATTCATCCAAATTTGGGACTTATTTATACTCTCTTAGTTTGGATTTCTCTAAAAAGTCAACCTCATCAGGACATGAGACATGGTGACTTGTTTGGGAGGTGGTCCTAAGAAGCACCAAAGAGGGCATGGGGACAGTAATTAGGGATGGGAGATTAGTCAGTAAAATCTACCCCAGGAAGCCAGCAGGGACCCTCTGTAGGAATTATGGAAAATATCTAGAATTGCCCCAAGGAGGGAGTAAAGCTGAGGTGTCCATTCAGTGACTTCAACCCCTCATCAGTTGGGATTTACCCCTAAGGGCACTAAATCTGCCCTGCGATGGACTATCCTATCTGGGGAGAGCAAACTCCTGTAGTTTTTGTCAGGTAGAGAGGCAGAATAATGCAAGTTCTCCAATTATGAAAGGGATCACCTACTGGAACCTCAGATAAACTTTAGAAGTAAGCAAAGGGATTTGGAGCAATAGTTTAAATAGTGACTGTTCCAAGTACCTACAGGAGAGAGGTGTCTTGTCACCTCATAATTCGAGCTGGCAGCTAGAACCGAGCTTATGTCTGCTTTGTAGGCATCAAGACAAAAAATGAAACAGTCAATTTTAAGGCACTTACTTTATTTAATAAGTCTTCCTGTGTCACAGAACATCTCATTCACTGGAACTCAGGCACGTGATCAATCTTGGTGCAGGGAGGCTAGGGAATATCATCTTTTAGCTGGGCACATTATTGTTCCCCATAAAAATATTTTGTTATTAAGGAAGAAAGGGTGAATATATGTTGGACGGCAGTCAACTGTTCCCGTCATGCTATAGAAAAACATATTTATGCCAATTTTTTAATTTCATTTTTAGTATCAGTTCTGTGTCCTACCCATTAGATTTCAAGTTCCTTGAGGATGATATCTGGGTTAGGCTCACTGAGTTACTTTCTACCATGATTCATAAACTGACACTTTTCTTCCCCCCTCAGCATAGTCTGTATACCTTTGACTTTCAAGTGAGGAAATCAGTATCAGACTCCCAGGCAATTGCCCTAAGTTTTCCCCAGAATACAAGAGTACAGAATACAATCCAAATGACAGACTCAGGAGAGTCCATACCTTCTCTTTGCTGCTCTGAGAAGTAGCAGAAAGCACATACATCTTTCAGTTGTTTCTTAATGCAATTACAGTTCATTTAGCTAGCAATTACAGTGATAGAATGGTTGGTAACATCTGAAAATCAAGTTTAAAGGGATCGATGGCCTGGGCTGCTAAGAATTCACTTGTTCACCTGTGGTTGCAGACGTGATGGTTTATGACCCTTTGTGTGGGCAGGCAATGGGGACCAGGGGACACAGGACACCCTTGGTAGACTACCAATCAGGGCAGCCTTAGGCATTGAAAAATACATGCTTTTGGAGCCCTTCCCTTCTGTGGTTCTTATCTACTGTGAAGAAGCAAATGTGTGTGGAGCACTATAATAAAAGGGGGATTACATGGGCAAGGGGTTCACTATATAGGCTAACCCTGTACCATTGATGAGTTCCAAGCAGCTTTTCGCTAAGCTTCATGGAATCCTTTGAAGTCTACTACTTCCTACTATGTCTCAAAGTAAAATCCACACTCGAGTCACCCTTTCTTAAATACATATACCCAAATATCTAAATTCAAATGTCATCTGGCTTAGAAGATCTCAATACGCCCGTGTTTCATATTATTATAGTCATAAAGATTTATTCAAAAGCAACAATGAGTTAAAAAAAAAACTAAAGATAAAATTGGAAATTAAAAGACAAAATAGAAGATTGATACTGTTTATGATATATATATATATGTACATATGAAATAAAAAGAAAAGGAAATAAGGAAGGAAGGGGACAGAGAAAAGGAAGAGAAGAGGAGGGGAGAGGAAGGAAGGGGAGGTGAGGAGAGAAAAAGGGATGGAGAAAAGAAGGGAGGAAGCGGGAAAGGAGGAAATAAGGAAGGAAAGAAGGAGAGAGGAAGAGAGGGAGGGACGGAGGGAAGGCCCTCTCATTGTACTGAAGAATAATCAATGCCTGCAAGTAAAAATAGAGTCATAACTGACAAATTGCTGAAATATAAGAAGAAAGAATAATTTTTTCAGTCACTGAGGCAGAAAAAATATATTCATACTTCATTGAATACTTCACTATTCATCATACTTCACTGTTGCAACATTGGTCTTACTGTCACCCCCTTAAAGAGCTCTCCCATAATGCCTCCAGAGTGAGATTTCTGCATGTGAATTTGACCATATGATGCTGTAACAGCTTCTCCCTTGTCCACCCAAGAACTCAGAGTCCTGAGCAAAATGTGGCTACACCTCTCTCTCTTGTCTTGTCTCCTACGTCTCCTGACCTCTTGATGTTTCAAACATCCTCAAGAACTGTGCTGCCTAAAGTCTTTCTACCTTTCTCTGTCAACCTAACTATTACTTTCCGTTCATAACTTCTTTCATTTTTCATCTCATCCAGACAGCCTTTCCTGCACACCTTTCCTCCCTCTCGGGTGAGGACTGACCTCTGGATCCTGTATTAGAAGATGACCAGAACACGCCTCCAGTGTGGTACTTCCTGTATTGCATTGAATTTTCACACGTTTTTTTTTCTTACAGTGTCTCCCACCAGACTACAGCTGCTCTTAGAGATGAGCTTGAGTTCCAGAATTTAGCATGCTAGTTTATGCAGAGTTTTGCAATCTAAGTGTGGGATTGCGTTTGCTGACCTGAATCATGAAAACCAACTGGGTCATGAATAGAAGGAGACAGAGCTGAGCAACACAATATTGCTTCTGATGTTACAGGACCACCTGTCTTTTCTGGTTATCCAACAATCTAAGAACATCTTAGTCAGTAGTTTCAACTTAATTCCTAAATCTTTAATTATGCAGATTATATAGAAAGAACAGAATAGATACAAGGCCTTTTGTTTTTATCTTTGCTATATTATTTTAATACCCTTACAGAGCTGAGGGACCCATAACTGATGATAGAAAATGGGACGATCCTGTACCTGGGAGGATTTTAAGAAGGCTAATATGTCTTGAGAAGAGTTAACTAGAGGAAAGAGAGGTAAAAGATGAAGTCATAATAGCAATGCATACCCAAATCTCAGGGCTCTGTAGACCGTTAAGGACATTGACATTTATTTTTGATGTGGCATAAAGGCATTGAAAGGTTTTGAGCAATGGAGTGACAATATTTGATGACATTTTATCATGATCAATGTGACTGTTGGATGAGTAGGGGAAAGGCTGGAAAAACTCAGTTAGAAAGCATCTGCAGTTATCCTGGTAAGAGATGATGGTGGGTCCAGCGGGTAGCAATGAGGAGAGAGGAAGTGGTTGTATTACGGGAATATTTTAAATGTAGAGCTAGCAGACTTTCCTAGCAGATAACAGGTAAGTCGGTATGTTAAAGATGAGCTGTGGGATTCACGGAGGGTCAGAGCAAAGAAGTTAAGAGCAGAGATGACAAAGGTGATGGTAGTTTGGGAGACCATTCTAAGAATCCCGCTGAAAACAGAAGGAACAGAGGCTCATGTTGCTTTGCATGCCTTGGGCTGGCAAAACCAAAGACCCAATGAGATATCCAAAAATAGAAAGACCTTCCTTTACTGCATCTGATCCCCAATCCTGAGCACTATGCCACAGAGCCCTCACCAATGGTACAACCTAAGGCATACAATGGATCTGAAATAAGTGGCCGCTCTGAGGAAACTTTTGGGATGGTGGGTAGCTGACACACTACAGTGTCAACATAAGGCTACAATGTCCAGTGCCTTCATCCTTAAACAGGAAGAAACACTATTTTTAAGACTCACAATATATTGGTAAAAGGATCCTGGTCAAATGGCCCAGGTTTGCCATTGATACAGGAAGAGGAACTTAGCAGCTTCTGCTAATCAGAGCTGAAGTCCAGAGCAGTAAATTCAAGGACAAGACCCCTTTTTCAGTTTTCTGACCCTGGTTCCCCTTCTTTAGACCTAATATTCCTCTCTGGCTCCATGCCAGGCCATCTTGGTCTCCTCTGTCCTAAGGCTGGACAGTCCACTTTCTTCACAATCCTCCTTACACCCCCACCTGCAGCTTCAAGGCAGCTGCACTGACTTACTTTGTAGTTATCTCTCCCTTTCAGACTCAAGCTCAAGTAAGTGAATCTGGAGAACCAAACATATTCTGTCACCTCCAGCAGCTGGCCCGTGCACCTTGTTCTCTCAAGTGGGATCTCCTGCTTTTGTTCTGAGCTCTTTAGAACTTCATTCCCTGTGAAATCCTAGGTTAATTCAAACATGAGCAAGAGATTTAGATTGGTACACATTCAGCCATCATTGTTAGGGGTAGATTTAATATTCCCACTTGTTTGATTTGGTGTTGAACACACTTTATTATAACAGAGCTCCTTCAGGTTTCTTGGTCAAGAAATTCAGACAAAAAGAAAAAGAGTATATATAAGAAGTCTTCACTTAATGCTGTGAAAACTGAGATAAACAAAAGGATGTATAACAAAACAAGGTCCTCAAATAATGTTGGGCACTTCCATATAAGTTGGGATATTATTTCTTATTAACATAGCAATATGACATTAATTAAATATTATTTGAGTACCTGCTGTACATATATATAAAATAAGGCAATTATATACATAACTATATGATTACAGTCATTAAATGACATCATTTTTTTCAAATAGCGAAGCTTGAAATAAAATGAAATCATGTTCATTATGCCATAATATAACTAAAAGAAGGTGAAGAGTGAGTTTTCAGATTTAAAAAATTTTTCTTAATTCTGTTTTACTGCTGTTATGTGTTTACATTTACTTTATGCAAGCTTTATACTAGCTTAATGGATTATCTCTAGAAAATGTTGTTATTCTTACAACAGTCCTGTGGGCTTCAAGATATTATGAAGTACGTTTTAATAGTTGAGGCTACTGAAGATTTGTCAAAACAAAACCAACTGTAAACGTACTTAGAGTCAAATTCAGATCTCTTAGAGATCATGGTGTATTATTTTCTTACAGGAAGCGTATGTAATGCATTCTCTAGGGTCTGGACATACAGAAAACCTGACTATATTCATATTTATTTCCAAGTTGAATGTGCTTAAATCTGAAACTCTTAGCAAAGCAGGAGTTCACAGTTGATCTAAATTTTTGATAAACTACCTCTGAATGTGGTCCAAAAGAAGAAGACTCTGAAAACCCCACTCTTTCCAAAGACAGGAAGTGATTCTAGTAGCTTCTTCTTTTACAGAAGTATTTGTCTCAGCAAACAGAGTTCTTTGATTGCAACATGCAATGGACTGAATATCGCTGGTCTTTACGAAAGAGTAAATGAGGAATAGCTTATTCAATTTACTGAAGAAGAAAATAAGTCCAAACACTACTGCCTTCATAAGAAACAACTTTGCAAAGAGTTAAGTGATATATTGATAAGGAACCAGATTTCTGCTGTGGAAGATTGACTTTTCATTGAAGTCTTGGTCAGAAAATTTTATGATGACCTCTTTATCCAAAGTTGGGATTTGGGGGCTGCGTCTTGGTGAAGAAACTTATGGATTGTACGCTCAGAGGCTCTGTCCTCCACACTGCAAATACTCAGCGGTCACCACACAAAGGCCTTGTTCCTTTTGTTGTGACCTTTCTGAGTGAGATGCTTTTTGTTGAAATTCCTGGTAAGAAAATCAATAGCCAACTGCTAAGCCACAGACCACTGTACCCTATTCATTAAATGTGTTAAAAAGAGAAAGAACACTGATCTTTGGCACTAACTTCGTTAAAGTTTACCAGAAAGATTGTAGCCCAGACATGGGAGCTGTGCCAAAACACATTCATTCATTTAGCAGTTTTACCAACTGCTAATTCCTTATACATCCTGAATTTACTATGGCTCCTTCTGGGTGAACTTCTTGATTAATATATTTATAATTATTGTTCTTTGATTTCTAACCCAGTCCCTAAAGTGCACCAATCTGGCGTTTGCCTTCACAATAAAAAATGAGCATTGTGACTCATAGCTGCGTACTCTGACATTTCATTTCTCTTTCATAAATACAGCTGATTTTGAGCTGGAAAGGTAAGCATCTTCAATAAAATGAGACTTTTCCCATCCTCCATTGTCATTAGCTACAATCATGTGACTAATTTCTGGCCAATGAGAGGTAGGTGATAGTTCCGTGGAATGTCTGAGAAAGCTATACAAAGTCAACTGATACCTCTGTACATGTTCTATTGTGTCCTTCTTCACTTGCCCCATCTTTTGGTCTTTAGCAAGCATGATTGCTGGAGATCCTGCATCCATTTTGGACAGTAAGGTAATAGGAAGTCTTAAGTATGACAACAATGCAGAAAAATAGTATCCCATGTGTGTAAGTCAAGAAGTTAAAACTAATTTAAAATAAAAAAAAGAGTATCAGTAGTCATTTGGACCTGGGGTAGGTTCAGGAGTTTGAGTGAAAAGGGGTATGAGGAAACATAATGGCCTTATAGAAAATATTCTGTATCTTAATTTTGGCAGGGGTTATTGGGGTGGATGCATTTGAAAAATTCATTTAGCTGCATACTTAAGATGGATGCCTGCTAATGCATGTAAGTGATAACCAAGTGTAGCTTGTTAAAAAGGAACAGTACAAGAAATATTGTAATCATTTCCGTAGCATTAGACCCTTTTTTCTTAATTTGGGGCGAGAAAAGGATCACCACCACCACCATTGTTGACTGCATTATTGGAGAAGCGCTCAGAGGAGTGGTAAAGAAAAGATAAATGAGATTTGGAAGACACAAAATGACATTCAAAAATAATGACTTATTTATTGAATTCAAGTTGTAGTTGTACATTGATGCTCATGCTTTCTGTAGTTTTCCACATGCTTGCAATTATAATTAAAAGAAAGAATGATACTGAGATTGCAAGGATATGCAATAACATAAAAGGATTGTTATTTACTGCATTAAGAGATAATAGTTAAGAAAACTAAGCAACTATATGGACATTTTGACATCTACAAAAATGCTTGAGAAAGTATAGTAACTACTTCTGGAAAATTAAAAAAAGCAGTCAAGCAAAACATTATAAAGTAGACATATATGCAATTCCTAAACTTGATCAAATACATCATTGGAAAGTCAATAGCTCTCAGCACATGTAATTTGAAATTTGTCACCCATAGCTATTATTTTAAAAATTTATACCTATTTACTATTACTGTTTCTTTAGTTATAATCGTATTGTTATTAAAATAAACCAATTGTTATAAAACAGTTATTTGCAATCCTAAACAATGCAACAAAACATGAAATATTATTAGGATAAAAATATTTATAAAGGATAAATATTTATAGTAGAGGCATGACTCTATTTCTATGGGAAGTAGTTGAATTTTCTTAGATAAATTCCAGGAAGTCAATCTGAGAGCTCTTAAATTAAAGATTCTAGAAACCATTGACTCTTATTTGATTTCACAGAAGTCACTTATTTGCTTATATCCAAGCATTAACCAAGGATAAATTTCAAATAGAAAAAGAGTCCCAATTATAAGAAACAAATAACACAGATGTGATACATAGAGATATAAAATAGATTATAAAGTAATTGTAAATATTGTAACTTATAAATGCTCAAGGTTAATGAAAATTCATTAATTTCATGCTTAAGCACTAAAAAAACATTGTCCATGATAATATTCCCAATGTTTGCCATATATTAAGTACTCAATGAATATCTGATAGATGAATAAATGTAAAAGAAATACCTGAATCTATATATTTACTTGATGTTATATTGAAAGACCCAATATGAAATAATGTACATTATTTTCAAAATTATGTATGTATTCAATGCAATGAGAATCCACATGAATCTGTGAGTTATATATAACAATATATGGCAAAGGAACAATTAAAATCTGTTGAAAATGTAGATTTTGGTTAACTATTCAGAAAAATGTCTTTTGTTAGATGTCATTTCTAAAAACAATGTCGTTTAGATTTCTGTTTTGTTTTTTAAGGAAAGGTGCAGGCAGGAATGAAAATGAGCAGGCAAGGAGGCAAGAGGAGAAAGAAGGAATTTTTGCTTCATTTCCATTTTAGTTGTTCACACTGGTTGTTTCCCCTGCACTGGGGACTCAAACCCAGAGGTATGTGACCTGCATACTTTGAGCAATTGACCTAACCACTGCTCCACCAGGATGTGCCCAGATCTCTGCTTTTCATAGTCATATGTTTATGAGTCCAAAAATTTAGTGAAACTGAAGACAATGATCATAATTAAATTATTATTTTATTAATGAATTAAATAGAATTCTGACATAAGAAAAAATAATTGAGATGCTTGGCTTCACTTTCTTTTTCATTTTTTAAATAGAAAGCCTATAGGGTTTCAATCTTAACTCTGATGTAGTCATGGTGTAAGAAAAACCATATTTTAGATTGCTAGTTACCTTTCAATTACGATTTTGCTAGTAGCAGTTTTTGCTCTTTGTTACTAAACAATGAATTTTGTTTTCTCATCGTATACATTTTGACAACTCCTACGAGGATATCTTTTTGTTTCAGAAATCAGTGCTATTTTTTGTTTTCAGTCAGTGTTTAAATCATAATTAAATCAGCCTCATTAAATTAATTGAAAAGCACATCTTCCATGATTGAAATAATTTGTATAATTTAGAGATTAATCTGTTTCTTTCAAGTTAAAAATTCTCTTAAGAAAGAAAACCAACAATTATTGTACTAAAATCAGGTACAATTGAATTAAAACAATAAAAACAAAGAGAGAAAATGGTGTCTGTTTTATAAAAATAGCAAATACAATTCATGCTGATGATATAATAGTTATGAAATTTTATGTTCCAAATAATATAATATCAAACTATATTAAGCAAAACCTATATACAATAAAATGAGATGATGGCAAATAAAATTATACTAACGATCGTAAACACAGTATTCCATATAAAAGAAATATCAAGTAGATGAAAATAATTTCACATAGAAGAAAACTTCTAACCACTATTTACGACAGTAGTAAATTTAAAAGGTACAATAATAGAAATGTCCTCAAATCCTTATGATAAATCAATAACATGATACGATGCCATCTATAAAAATAATATTCTAAATGACATTTATAATATGAAAACATTATTGTAATTTTGTTTTCAGTTATAGCCTTTGAAAATTTTAAAGCCACGGAAAACTGAACAAAGTGAAAAGTATAAAAATTACCCAGAAATGGTAAATATAACCATTTCTCACATCTGTGTCATTGCTATGTGAATGGAGTAGCCTCATTTCCCTTCCCCTCCTCTCTGTGGATTTTCTTCTTCCTCTCAGTTCTGACATATACTCACTATAAATATTTAATATATACATATATTTTAAGCCATTATGCATTTATAAATATTCAAATAACACAGCATTTCTTTTCGCTTTTTATTTACACCAATAGTAATATTCTGATAATGTTCAGGTGTTTTAAAATTAGATTTCTGAGATTCAGTCACATTGGAATGTAGTTTTAACTTTAACTTTAGCTATAGATTTAACTATAAGTGATATGCTTTTTAATATTTTTTGTTTTTGCCTTCCATCACACTAAAATTTTAGCATTTTTTTTCTTTTCTCTTAAAAAGTCGTTCTTACACATAACTCCTCGTGCATGTGTTCCAGCATTTTCTAAGGTATAGACTTAACAAACCATCTAAGCTCTAGTTTCAGTTTTCACCATACTGCCAAAATATTTTCAAAATGGTGGTAACAACGCACACATCCGAGTATGAAAGCTCCTTGGTTAGAGCTGGATGTGTTACATGGTCTGATTTTATTTTTCATTAAAGTACGAGTAAAACATACTTCACGTTGTGTTAGTTTTCATTTTACTCTTTTCTAGCAAATGTTCTCATTTATTTTGGGTTCCGAGATTCTCAATACCCAAGTACTGCGGGGACATCCTCTTTCAATTTTCTTGTTACTTTAAATCCATTTTAAATGTTCTTGGCATAGTCTGGATAATCACTGTTTTTCTTTTCTGGACCAGGAGAATACTCTCTCCCCAAAACTAGGGTTCTTCTATTGTGTTTAAAATTTTACTTTTTAATGAATGAAGTTTTCTTTTTTTTTTTTTGTAGTTTAATGTCTCCATTCTTTTCTTTGTGTCATATTTTCTCCTTCATGTGTAAGAAACCCTTTCCTACCTTGAGATAATAAAGTCCTTTCCATCTAATGGACTTATTTATTCTATTTTCAACATATTGCATTTTAATTACTGTGGAATAATGGTGATAAGTACGTAAGTTACTTTATTAAGTATTAAGTTATTAATTATATGAGTTGTTTCATATGTATAGAAAAATTATAACCAGGTGTACTGAAATGAATTATTATTTTAACCAATTTTGCAATGCCACTTTACTTAAAATTCTGGTTGTGATTATTTTCTTTACTATAATTGATAACTAATCATTCCAATTCCCTCCCAGATTTTATTTTTCACTATTTTTTTAAATACTCAGAATTATATTTATCTTATATATATTTCATATAAGCTTTAGAGTTAGCATGTCAAGTTTGATTTTAAAACAATGTCGTTTTAATTTGAATTGGCATAGCCCTAAATTCTTCGATAATATAGAGAGCAATCTGATATATGATAGGGTTCCTTTTCTAAATCGTTTCATGATGATCTTACAAAAATCATTTTCAAAGATGTTTTTATCACTGCATGTGTAATTAATTGGCTATAATTGAAAATGATATTTTAAAAATCAATTTTCTATTGTTGTTTATCACTGATATGTAGGAACGCTATTAATTTTTGAGATATGCATTTTATGTCCAAGTACCTTTCTGGAATACCTTAATAAGTTTACAGAAAATCTACACAACCTGGGTCTTCTATGCATACGCTCAGTTTCTGCAGTACTGACAATTAAAGGAAAAATCTGATCATCTTTCTTTTTGTCTTACATGGGCTAGGAATCATATCAACATGTCAAGCAGAACTGTTGACTTTATGTCTTTCTGATTTAATGGAAATTCTCTAAATGTCTACTATTATGTGATCTGAAATCTGAAATTATAAAGTCAAGAAATTATCAGGTTAAGAAATTTTTTTCATATTTTTATTTGGTTAAAGTACACAAAATTACAAATAGAATTTGGCTTTTTCTCTTGCTTTATTATGTTTATTTAGATAAACACATTTCTGTTTTTTTCTTTTAATCAACTGAACAGTTTTAATATTTCTTACTAAAGACCCATAGTTACACATCTGAGACACTCGAGATACACAAATCTGAGATAAGTTCTGGTGCTTTATGACTTTAATTAAAATTCTAAATAAAATTGCCAAGTTCAACTTGTTAATACTTACATTGGGTGTTTTGCATGAATGTTCGTAAGTGTGGCTGACATATATGATTTCCACTTTTTGAACTGCCCTTGCATGGGCCTGGTTAGTGCTTTATTATTCTCCTAATTTCCCTATTTTTTCATTTTCTGAACCAGTTTGTGAAAAGAGGGACTGTATTCACCTTCAATTGTAGAAAATTCCTGTGCCTAGTAGCTTTAATTTTTAAATACCTTTCAATTTGTATCATTAATCTAATGTATTTAATGCTACTCTTTCTATGATTTTTTTGCTTCCTGATTCAGTTTTAAAAGTTTCTTTTTTCCTGCATTTGCAATTTATTTAACTTTTCTTATGTATTGCCATAAAGTTATTCTGGTTTTTTTTTTTTTAATCTTTCTTGACCCATTGTTATTTATTCTTCTCCATTCCTTTTATGGTTAATTTATGATTTCCTTCTGTTTTTCCTTGATTTGTGCTACTTTTGTCTTTTTTGCTTTTTTTTTACAAAACTGGTTTTATTGAGCATATCTCATATGCAAGGATATCTAATTTTTATTTATTTCTATTATTCTATTCATTATTTCCTTTCAGTTTTTCTAGTTATGTTAAAAGTCATTTTCTAGTTATGTTAGTGACTTCATCACTCATTCGTTTGAAAATTTTCCTTTCTAAAATAATTTTATCTTGGATTGGAAAGAAAGATGCTGGATTTCCCTTTACTTATTAATTTTCAAATTACTGAGTTGTAGTACATCCAACAGTAACCAATTGGATGGTTTCACATAGCTATCTTGAGGGATAACTGCCATAAACTGCATATATTTAAAGCATGTAATTTGATGAACATCAATATACACCCACAAATGTATATACTGATGAAATCATCATGATTATGTATATAGACATACTACTTATGATAAAAATAAATAGAATAACGTTATCAAAGATATGCATTTCCCTTTAAATGTTGGACTTTTGTCAAATGGACTTGTCTTTGGGTTGAACAACAATTTTTTTGCCACATTCCTTGGTACCAATATTAATCAGCAAACTACCTAAAAATGGAGACCTTCATTGTCTTTGGATGCCATTTTTTCTAGTACTGGCACAGAGAGGGCACTCCACAAACATTGTCTTTGAGTAATGGATATCATCAATTATCTTTGGAATGTATACTTTTTATTTCAAGAAAGTTGCCAGATATGTTCTGCAGCAATACTTTGAAGTCAGGCATTTCTGTTACTGGTGACACAAAAATGTTGTGTCCACTTGAGCTATGCTACCATACTCTGCTATGTACTCAACCACTGAAGGAGATGCTGCACAGCATTCGCGGAGGTAAGCATCTCAATCAGTTGACTTTAAGCAGTGGTGACTATGCTTTGTCATGTGGGTGGACCTTCCTCCATGAGTTGAATGCCTCTAAGAGCCAAAGTAAAGGTCCCGGACAAGAAGAAATTGACTCAAAACTCGAGTGTCACTCCAGCCCATGTTTGCAGTCTGCCAGCCTACAGATTTAGATTTGCCGAATCACAGTCATGAGAGCCAGTTTGTTAAAATACACGTGCAGATGCATTTATCTGTTTACAAAATCAGTTGTGTCCCACAGTTTGGGTGTATAATAATTTCACTTTGATTTATTGCTACCTATTTCTCTGATTCTGACGTTTCTTGTGTGTGTGTGTGTGTGTGTGTGTGTGTGTGATTACCAGGTGTTACAAAGTTAATAATGTTTTAGCCTTTCAGTTCTTTCAGAATTCTTCATGAATTGATTTGTGTCTGTTCACTTAGCCTAAGAGTTCCCCCAAAGGCAGAAAATGCCTTCTTTAATCCCCTGCCTCAGGTCTTCACAGAGTCCTGGGTATGCACCCTGGGAACGGATAAATATGCATCAGTTTCTCAAGTCCCATTCATACATTGATTCATTCATAAAGTTCTCATTCATTGAATAGGTATTTCTGGAATGTCTGAGGAGATACTAGGAATAGTCTAGGCATTTAGGTTAGTTATATGCTAAATATTTTTGGCATCTAGCGCTCTGGGACATGAGCTCATCTGTTTTATGGGATGATCCAGCCATGATCAGATGACATCTTTTAAAAATAATTACTTTTCCTTAACCCTTCATTTTGCTATTTTGGTTACCCTAGGGGAGATCAGAGTCCCCCCTATTACTGAATGATGCACGACATGTTTCAGAGTTTCACAGTGAGGGAAAATGGATCCCTTAGCCTCTCCCTTTATTTGGAGGCATATTGCATGTGATTTTATATTCTATAAATACATATTACACTTGATTTTATTTGGTGTCTACTTTTTGATCTGAGGCCATCAGAATGATCTAGAATGCTTTTAAAAATACTATTAAGACACAAACTCAGATTAAAAGGAAAAAAATACAAGGTAACTGTGGGCCTGGGAATCAGTATTTCATCTGAGATTCCCAAATGCGTCTGCATTGTATTCAGGGTGCCGGCAATGGGAACATATTTACTGTTTATGCTGTAGCTTTAGTGCCTCTTCCAACTCTGATTGTTAGGTTTTGTTTATCATTTTTTCATGTGGTTTCTGAAGATTTCAAACAGGGTGAATTTGAAAGGAATTTGAAAGTTGGGTACATAAAATATTCAGGCATTGGTAAAAAGTTTTTCATTCTGCTTTAAAAGAAGCCTGCTTGTTATAAAATCTGACTTTACACGCGCCCGAGATGAAGAGCTGGCCAGCTTCAGACTCTCTTCTGAGAACTAAGAAGCTGTATATCGCAACAAGGAAGCCTCCGGAGGAGATGGGGAGGTGAAATCATTCTGGTAGATGTCTCAGGAAGGTACCAGGGACTTCAGAAACCTGGCCTTGCCTAAGCACTGGAATTCTGTTTCTATGATCAAGCAGTGAGGACTGATGCAAGAAAAATACTTTTTCACGTTTCTGCTGTTTTCAGCCCCAGAGAGAAAGCCAAACTCTCGAGTCTTGGATATTCATGAGGACCCTAGAAACAGGACTAAATGAGGAGCAAGAGTGGACGATATGCCCTTTGCTATTTGGTCCTCAGGCCTGAATAATGAATCTTCATTATACTTAAAGGCAAACAAGAAGCAGCACAATGGGTCAATAGCTTCTTGCCATGGTGATCTAGTTAACATCTGCTTTCGTCAACTGAGCATCAGTAGCAGTAAGTGCTGATGACCGTCCAAATGCTACGCAAGAATTACTAACCTGTGTGGAAGTTACTGCGTCACTACCGGGTAGTTTTCCCTCAGAAAACAGTAAACTTGGGCCATGAAGGATCGTCGTCCATGAGTGAAGTCATTTCTGTTGTCTGTCTTTTCCAATAAACTGTCTGTCCTTAGGTAACCTTAGTTTCTCTGGACAATAGGCATTTTCACAACACTGTCCCAGAGAAAGTATATTTTATTGAGATAATTATTACATTTTTGAAGCATCAAGTCAGCATTAATGAAGGCATAGCTTCATCTGGAAAAAATGATCTAGAAGGTGTTTGGTCTCTCCCAAATATTAGGTCCTATCACTCTTCTGAATCACTTTTTGGAAAAAGTTTATGATGATGTATTATGAGAATCAAACAAAGTCAATTAGAAATGTTAGATTTATATGCACATAAATTGTTCTCGTTATGATTAAAACCTTGAGCTGAACATTTTGTCCTTTTTGTAAAAGAAAAAAAAAATACCATTTTCTTACAAAGATGTGGCAATTTGAGGAAATTCTCCCATGTAGCTAATGTAAACACATTTTGGGTCATTGTTGAGTCTAGGAAACTGGATTCCCCAAATTATCCCTCTTGTACAAATTTATTTGTTAAGCAAACTGCAGTCCACACCACTTCCTCAGCCTTGCTCAAAGAAACACATTGCCCGAACAATCATAGAATTGCAAACTTGAAAGGGAGATTAAAGATCAAATAACTGAGCCAACTACCATTAGAAGGCACCCTTTGTTCCAAAAAAAGCACGCTTATTTGCTCAAGACTATCTAAGTTATTTAGATAAATATATGAATTTAGTCCCTTTAAACTATGTTTGTTGGCATTATTTCTCTACCCAGAGTTTTTATCTTCGTCTTTTTCTACAAATTGTAAACAGGCTTTGATTACACATCAAGGAATATATTACCGAGAGTAAGTAAAAAACATGCCAGAAAGTGCAGACAAATATTACCAAAGATTCATGTCATTATGGCACAAATGAATAGTGATCGCACCTGCTGCATTATTATCTAGGAGTCTCGAACTTCATAGACTGAAGAGTTTTGATTTTATACATTGTCAGTCGACTTGGCTAGAAAGATTTGAGGTTAAAGTTCTGTCCTGCAACTGAACCGAAGTAATGGCAATTTTGGGAAATTGGGGTCTTGGCATCAGAGGCATTAGTTCTGAGGGTGGGAAGCATGATTGATATCTAACTGGGGACTTCAAGCCTTGTTCTGAAATATAACTTCTATTCCAGTTCCGGTTTACTTCATCCTGCATTGAAGATCAGCCAGTGATCTTCATAAGACCCATCAGGCATACATACTGGGTCTTATCCAAAGGTTAAGATAACCTATGCGTATGCCAAATAAAAGTTTAAAAACTCATGTCCTAGTTTACTGTGAGAACTTACATAGTCAACTTTGAATTGTAATAATAAGAGGTAAACACGTCAAAAGTGACAAAATATTCATTCCTGTCCCCCCCCCAAATGGCAACATTTTTATGATACTTATCTTCACTAGTTATTAAAATTCACATTCCCCCTCCCCTTTGGGTATAGTTATTCAAACAAAGAATAATTTATTATTTTTTTAAAGGAAAGGTGCAGGCAGGAATGAAGGCAAATAGGCAGGAAGGAAGAGGAAAAAGAAGCACTTCATTTATTCTTAATTTCTTTATTCACATTAGGTCTTCCCCTCAGACCCGGGACTTGAACTCAAGGTTATATGCTTACACTCCTTGGAAGGAACTTGATCTAACCACTGCTCCACCAGGGTGTACCCAATTTATTTATTTAAAGGATGCCTGTTATCAGTTTTCAAAACAGACCCACTCTATAATTTTATTAACTTTAATGACTGTAGTATCTCCCCCAAATCTGCCATAATAATGACTATTCAAGCCAAAGTGTGGCATTATTAAAGGAAGGAGTGGACATTTTTAGTAATTATGATTTCTTTAAAAGACTACAATTTTTCAAAACTGTATATTTTCATGTAGTAAATGAAATCCTCTGCACAGGATGCTCATCTCAATTTGCTCAAAATCAGTGTGTATTTGTGTGTTTGTATGTTTGTGTGTGTGTGTATTATGTGTATATGCCTTCAGTAACCATAGAGACAAACAAAACAGGTCTTAAAATTGGGGAAATCTTTGTTTCCCTATTGCGAAGGGAGGAGGAACTTACCCTAAATAAGGAAGTTACAAATGGAGCAGTGAAGCTGTTTTGAAGAAGAGCAAAAATTGAAGCAGAGATTTAAGTAGCTGAAATATTATAAATCATATTTAATCACAAATATAGGTTATCTAATTATACAAACATGTACTATCATGACATTCATTTTTTCAGGCATTTAAGAAAACCTGTTTGCTCTCTGTTTTATCCTCTAGAAAACTTAAAACCTACTTTCAGCCCAGTAACTTCAACTGTCCATACTCTGACACACAGCTGCCAGTGTTACCCAGACTTGAACTTTCCAAGCCCTAACTCCCAGTTTCCATTTGTCCCAACTTATTGAGCTCATTTTGGCAATTGGTTGCAACTTTTAAAATAACTGGCACAAGTTCATTAAGAAGAAGTAAAGTTTATAAGTAAATAAATGATGCTCTGTGTCTTTATGCTCACCTCTCAAAATAGAGTATGTGGGGCTTTCAATCACCAATAAATATACTTGCTTTCTCTGTGCATCTAATGCCTAAGCTAACAATATGTCCTCAGAGCTTCTTTTTAGTCTGAAGAACTAACAGATCCATGTACTGCTTCGATCTCAAGAAGGCATTTTATCTCCAAGGAATCAAAAGCTTGTAACCCTTTGAGCCTACAAGCAGCTGAGACAGGAAGAGGTGCAGGGTGACTTCCTGGTCACAAACACTAAATGAAGGATGTGAAGAGAAGTAGCTTATTTGGAAGACAGTTTCAGGATGAATGTGAGTGAACGAGAAGGAAGGAAAGTAGGAAAATTCAGGTCACAAATGACTTGGTTTCTACTATGTATAACCAGCATTTAACCTGTGAAGAACATCTGGGTCTCTTAATATACCTGAGAAAGGTCCTAGCAGGAGACCAAGGATGTTGGACAATTACTTCACCAAATCTCCTCTCTCTTTCACTGAGAGCTGTTGTAAAGAGGACCTGCCCTGTGGGGGCATGGACACCACTCCCAACATCTCTGCAAATTTTCAGGAGGAAGCCTTTGCCAGAAATAATGGGCATTCAGGACCTGTAAGTAAGGAACCCTGATGACTGCTATGGTGAGCGAGAGAGAATAGACAAAAAAAAAATTTATCTTCAAGAGGGTCTTCTTGTACTTACCCTTTGCATAATTTGAAAACTGACACTATTCAGCTTGCTTTGGAAAACAAAGAGGAGGTGAATGGTGGTTCAAAATCAGGATAATTATATCCTGTTTTAGCTCTTTTAGACATTAGGGCCAGACCAATTTCAAAGTCTAATGTAAACACATCTTAGACCTGCTTGTTCCTGCTGCCTGTTTTTAATAGAGTGACTTCCAAAGAGCCAGCTTCTTTCCAACTATAAGAACAAAGGAAGGTATCAGGAAGGAGATGTGTACCTACCTTGTCTGCAGTTACTCCTTTCAGTACCTGCACAAGGCAGTCAAAATCCATCTGGTTCCTACGCATTGAAATATTTTCAATATTTGTCCCAGCTTTCTCTGGAGAAAGACTTATGGCTAACTTTTCATAAGGCCTTCTGTCCTGATCCTTTTATGTCTCCAACAGTCAGCTTCTGTCAAACTTGTGAGAAACAAAGGACTTTAATGATGCTGAGAAAAGATCAGAGGCAGAAACCTAGTTAAAAATTCCAAAATCGATATCAAAAAAAGGGAAGGAAACCCCCAGGTTGTCTAAGAAGTTCTCAGTTCAAAGGTAGTGATTCAGGGATGAATCCGAGGATCTGAGTGTCAATAAGATCTTGGTTTGATAGGAAAAGAACGATCTTTTTTAGGTGCCACGGGACTGTTTGACTTTATGACCGCTGTACAAGGTGAAACTACCAGATCGAGCATCGGGTCCAGTGGAAGTGTGCAGACGAAAAGCATTCATTTAGCTTCCCTTCAATGCCTACTCCTTAATAATTCTGGAGAGGAAAAAAAAAAAAAAGAAACCTAGAAAATAAAGATGTCAGCAGTTTATCCAGAGTTTCCATCTGAATACATAGCCCAAATGGTAGGGTCGAAAATGATGAGTTGAGTAGGGTAATTTTACATCTGAATATCCTGAGTATATTCCCATGTTGTCTTTTTGATTCTTTAGAAAAATGAAGGGTTGGAGTGCAGATCTTATGAAATCTTCTGGAACCAAGATGACAAGTCTCACTCTTTGAAGCAAATGTGCTGATACTCTGACCTGTAGAGTTGGTCTGGTTTTGTCTTGGGCCATGTGAGGTCAAAAGAATGTCATGGTATTTTCATGTCAGACCTACATCATTTCCAAATGTATTGAGATAGCTCAATAGAATCTTGGAAGCTTATTGATCCCTCATACTAATCTAACTCATATCATAAGTCTTAGCTGTTTTCCAAGCAGATTTCCCCCCCTGCAGATCTGAAACACTGCCCTGAAAAAGCCATTTTTTTACCTTTGCTTCCAACACTTTCTCCAAGACTTGAGTTCTCCCCAAACCTTCAAACTCTACTTGAATAGGAAACCAGTTGACCAGAATTCTCATCTTCCCTTACTGTTCAGATTTTAGCATATCTGGTGCTTGCATGCAACTTTATGCCAGAACACTGTGTGATGGGGGATGAAGTCTTTTTATGGACCCAAGCTGGGGACATAAACTCTTGGTGCTTGTGAAACAAGTTCCTGCTTTCAAAAAGGACCCTCAGCAGACTCATCTAATCAATTAATGTGTACTTTCACATGTAGGGTCAGACATAGCTACAGGGTTCTTCTTTCTTTATTATCTTATGCAGTTAGTGCCAATAGATGACAATGAAATAAAACCCACATTCTATCCCTGGGTGAAGGTTTGCTTTAGGGCACTTAGGAAAGAAGACACCATGAACTGACTCATAGAAGGAGTTCATGAGGAGATACGAAATCCCTGGAGCTAGTGGAGACGGAGGAAAAGTTACTTGAGCCACATAGAAGGCTTATTTGGGAGGAAATCTTTATTGTGGTAATGGCCCCATGACACTCAAATTTTTAGATATGGCTACATTCAGTTCTTTAGCAATCCCTGCTTAGCAGACTAGGGTCAGAGAAAATATTTTGATGAATTTGATCCAAATCTGAAAAGTGTCAGGGATAGCAAGGAGAAGGGATTGCAAACAAATATATGGAAAGGAATCTCGCATCTTCTACTGAGTATGGGATAACCCGACTAGCAGAGGGATCTCTCCCCACTAATCTTAGTCATGATGGTGAGCAGAGACTATTAAGAGCCATGAATTTTTTTTTTATTTATTTTTTTTTTTTTAGAGAAGCGCTTACCAAACTTCAGAAGTGACTCTGCTTCATTATGAAGGAGGAATATTCTAGAACAAAATTCAAGTAAGATTATTTTAATGCCTCTTTAGCAGCTATTTGTGTCCTCGTGATAGATCACATGTCAAAACCATAATATCATGATAAATCACATTTGCTTTTTTCATATGAAATCTGCATACTTGCCCCCAAGAGCTTCTCTTCTAAACTCTAGAACTGGGGTCACTCATGCCCAGATCTAATAGACTGCATTTCCAAGATCCTTTGCAAATATTGATCATTTGGGGAATTTGGCAGCAATCACAGTCCCAACATTTACTTGGGTTTAGAGTAAAGTCTGTGTCTTCTTGGAGAGAACAGAGAAACTCTTATTTATTCACTCTGGCATTTGGGGGACACCCACCTTAATTCCTCTCTTCCCTCTACCCTCTATTAGCTTATCTTCACCCACTAGGAAGACACTATGACCTAGATGTTCAGAGCTCTGGATTCTCTTTGGGTCATGTTTGTCAGTATATTGTATGACAATGGCTTAAAGATCCAAAGGCAAGTTAAATCATCTTTGTGCTTCTTTGTGGTTAATAGACCTGAGAGGCCCTCCATTATTTTGCCTAGCTCTCTACTTTGCATATGACTGGGAAAGATTGTAACTGCCATGGATGCTTGGCCATTTAGAATTTATCAAAAGGAAGCAGGAGACTCTATGCCTCAAGACTGAAAAAAGAAAAATTTAAATTCATAGGTTTACAAAGCAACATTTCACTTTAAAGGAGAGGAAGTTTTAAGTATTTGCCTAGCTTTAAATAAACTATAATTTGGTTCCCATTTTGCTTTTGATTTTTGTCTAAGTATAGGCCCAATCCTGGACTCCTTGCTCTAGGCCCTGAATGACTGATGTGGCTGTTAGCAGAATAGTGAGTTGGGGCCCAGGTCATTGGATTTCAGACATTCACTGGATCACCCAGCTCTAATTACCAAAGTAGGATTCTCTGTTTATATCAACCTTTTAACAAAAAAAATGTAGTCATCTGTCATAGCAAATTTATTCAAGTCCAGAAGCAGCGATTTCAGCCTATGGTCTTAGTCCAATAATAATTATTGGCTATCTGCAGAATTGTGTTGAGAAGTTTGATAGCATATTAAAGAAATGTATGTGAAAGAACAGTATGATTGATGAAAGACCTATGAATACGTAAGTGAGAAGTATTCTTCGAGTGCCAATGATTTGTCATTTCATGCCTAGATTATGAGCTTCTGTGGATATAGCAAAAATCTGGCCAGAACTTAAATGTATCAGAGAGAATATTTATTTTCCTTATCACTCAGAACTTAAGGTGCTAACATACCACTTTTTTCTGAAGATAGGGTTTATACTTGCAGGCCACAGGTTATGAATCCTTTTTTCACTTTCAAAAGTGTCCCGGTTTGGATAGCACATGATATGAACATTCTATAAGACTAGTTCTACTACCTCATAAGTGTAAGTCTGAAAATCCCAGGTTGGACACTTCTAAACTAATCCCGCTTATTCTCCTAAGTCTCAAACCAAATAGCCAAAAGTTGACAAAAGATTCAATCTATTGCTATAATGCTTGGCATGTACACATAAAAAGAAAAATTCTAATTTTATTCAGTTATTTCAATATTTTTATTTCATTGAAAGGTTCTAGAATGCAAGGTAGTATGATTTGGGCACATGGTTTAGCACGAGAAAAATAGCTGCTTCTACAGATGTGTGGTTCATTATCTAACACTAACTCCTGCCTTGTATACGGAAGTGCCAAAATATCTGCAGAAACTTATGAAAACAGCATCTAAATCCAAGTGTGCACATGCTCACATAGAAACACACATTCTTTTAGCTGAATACATTAGTTTAACATTTATGCTTGAAGCACATAGGATCTATTTCTGAAACAAGTTCAACAATGTCTCTTCCAAGCTCCATTCCGAGGTCCCAGAATAAATACTCTCGCAGGTCTTGGAAAATTGCCTTTGGAATTGACTCTCCCTGGGGAGGCTTTGCTGGGAGAGGAAGCAGAGATACAGGCAGAGTTTTTTAAGACACAGAAAGAGGCAGAGGAGGAGGTGAAAGGGTAACTTGGAACAGGTGGCTTCAATTTCTTTTTGCTCAGTAGTCCTGTTCATTATTAACAGCAAAAGTTTCCACTTGTATTAATCCATTTTTAATTTGCAAAATGCACCACGTTTGGGGTCCATATCTCAAATATTTCACTATGGGGAAGTTTTACCCACTTAGAAACAAAGATTTTCTATTTTGGAATCTGAACTCAATTAAATGTAACTCAACAAATATCTGAAGACCTATTATGCAACACCTCTCACTCTATGTTTTATTATGCCCCCCAAAAGATTAAAATTCACAAAGTCAAAAACAAATAGACAAAAACAATGGAGGTACTGTGATCAGGTGAAGTAATTAACAAATTCCACAAATGTGAGAAAGTTCTTATTCAAGTGATATAATCAAGAAAAAAATCAAGAGAAAAAATTTCCTTTTATACTGACTTACATAGATAGGTAGCTTTGGGCAGGAATGGAGCAAGATGGTATTTTTGGACAAATTCACCCAGAATAAGCAAAGACAAAGTAGCAGAGTCTTTAAGAAGTTTGTACTGGAAGAGCAAGATGATTTCACTGGGTTAAGAAGTTTATTTTGTAATATGTATGAAGCACCAGAAAATTATGATATGTTCAATAAATCATATTCCAATCTCTTTTAAATTAATTTTCCAAAAATAGTAGCAGATATTACTGCAAATAGATATTAATTAGAATTTAAACAAGTTGGCTTGAAAATATCACAAATAACTCATGGAAGAAATGAAATGCAAACACTGGAAAATGGTGAATGTGAGGTTGCTTCTAATGTAAAGTTAGGATCTATAGCCCAAGTTGTTCCATAAGACCAAGTGATACCTATGCGTAGTTTTGTTAAAGAAGAAGGAAAGTGTATGACCTAAGCATTTTAATGATGAAATTAATAGAGAATAAAACAACTAAGCAAGATGGAAGAAAATAAGAAGAAATATACAAAAGTGAATAGTAAAGAATTAAATGAAAACAAAGCAGGCAAACTGTGCATACAATCTATGTCACTAATGTCTATATATATGAATATACATGTGTCTACAGATACCTAAGCATATATATTCATGTAGATAGACATGTATATATTTCTTAGGAGATGCTTATTGGCTATTCAGGAAAGAAATGAAATTACGTTTTCAACATATTTTCAAATATCAGACCAAAAATGAAGAGAGCAAGAAAGAATATGGCAGATACTTATGTAACAACTGGTACCTCAGATGAGCTCTACAGCTAATGAAGGTGGAAAGGGGCCATGGTGACCAATGAAGTTAAACGTTTTGAGATTATTGAATCAAACATGGATATGTCCAAAGAACTCAAATAATATTGAGTATTCCAGTCTCTCCTTTTTCTCAGTTTTCCCCTCCACTGGAATGATGTGGATGGCAAGATGATTGTCATTTCTAACTCGCATTTATTTTCTCTGCCACCCCAAAGAAAAGAAGCTCTCTCTTGCGATCAGTTCTGAGAGAAGTTCCAGAAATTATGTTCAGTAATACCCAAACAGAGAGATGGATGACCGCTCTGCAAAGCACACAAAGGTGTGGTCTTAGATGGGAAAAGGAGGAAGCAGATGGGAGCTGTTGACTCAGATATATTACAGGACGCTATACTTTTCCTGAGACCCAGAAATCTTTCACATCTAGAACATTCAGTATTGGATAGTAACAGATTCGTGCTCTGTCACTCTTGCTCCAGGGTCTGTTTTCTCACCTGTAAGTTTCAGGTGTCAGATTAGGTGATGCAAAGGCGCAACCTCTGGGAGCCTCTAACTTATTCAATATCTTCTTTTCTGGTGGCTTGTTTCTGACACTCTTGGACTTTCACAGCCAAGATCCTACAACTGAGACCCATCGTCAGTCACCTTGGAGTCTTGTAGGCCAATTCAAAACTAGAAAAAATTATTCTAAATTTTCAGTTGGATAAACTCTTAACCTTTGGCAATGAGGTATTGATTTGCTGGCAGGCTACCAAACTCAGGTAATCCAAGGCTCCTGGTGCCTGCACGAGTGTCATGTACAGCACGCCTAAAATATGACCTGGAGCTGCAGAAACCCAAGTGGGGCCTTCCGTTTTCAACCATGCCCAGGAAAATCACTGAGGGTCTCCTCCATTTCTCAATACTAAGCTCTCCTGCCCATCACATGTAAGTCCCCTGGGTCCAGCTGCCAGCTTTCCAAATGCTTAGAAGGAAATGTGACCATTTGGGTGCCCAACTTTGCTCTGAAAGGTCATGGGCAATTATAGGGTATAAAGGTCCTGACATGAAAACCAGACTGCCACTCCAGCTGAGAATGCCTAGTACCCAGACAGCTTTATTTTGTCAACATAGGTTTAGCTTTCCTGGTTTTACAGTTTAAGCCAGATGCTTGGGGGTGTAACAGAATATTGGCAGGGGTTATATATCAGGTAAACACACACACTGGACTATCAGGGGCATTCATGGTTTTCGTTTTATGCCCATTTCTCCTGGTGGCGTTCTTCCTAGATCCATCTTTCATTCTCCCAAATACCCTGGTTTGAAAGATAACATGCATAGTGACCCAAGATGTAAGGGAATTATCCAGCATATTCCAACTAATCAACTGCAGATTGAAAATGAGGTCACCCGATTTCAGTATAGTGTTCTTTTTCTTGAGCCAAATGTTCCTCTTAGGAAAAGCGCCATCCTTCAAACTATGTGTCATAGACTTGAAGACCCAGCCCTCTCTGTACAAATGCCTGGGACACAACTCCCCACCCCCCCACCCCCGCCTCCATCTTTAGCAGGGAAGGTGAAGGGCCTTCTCAAGGTTATTACATTAGCACCTGAGAGCCATTAGTTATGCTGAAATGAAAACACCCAAACTTTAGCACATGCTAATGATTTCCATACTCAAATTGAACCTGATTTTTATCTTTCACCGAGATCTGTGATTGCTGGTTGGCAAGGGAAGGTAACCTGATGCCTTTGTTGAGAGCAGGGGGAAAAACTAGACCTTGGTTTTAGGATATAATTTTGGTAAAATGTAATCAGAGTCCTGCATGTATGCATGTGTGCACACACATACACATACCCCTGCCTGTTTTATCTCAACAGCTGTGTACATAGAAATTGCCACAGACAAATAATCCATTAATCTTCCTTAAGAAAATTAGCCAACAAATTCAAACTAATTAGCTAGATCTGGGTTGAGTCAAGAGAGGAGTATGTTGGGTCTGGAGGAGAATTTGTAGAGGCAAAGTTACAACACAGTAATAACGAAGACAAGCTGACAGATTGGATTCTCTAAACTCTACATACTTGTTATACAGAACTCGCTTCAGAGACGTCACTGCCTAGAATCAGGCCACAGTACCTGCTTTTGCCCCAAAGATCAAATTCCTTGTTCTTATTATGGCTTCTGCTCTGATGGCTTTGATAAAGGTAAAGAACTGACATGACTTCCCAACCAACTTCAGATAGGAAAAAAGGAAGAACATCAAATTTGTCCTAAGGGATTTGATTACTCAGTATGTGCCAGTCACTTACTCCTGTTAAATAAGAAAACTGAGTCAAAGAAGAGAACTGGCAATCTAAGATCCTCCAAGTACTTGGTCTCAGAGCTAGAAGACTGCAACCGTTTTATGACATTCCAGTGCACTGGATGTATCTTTCGTAAAGTTTGTGGTGTTATGATCTGCTAGTGCTCAGGGATGCACTAATGTGTTCAGGAAGAATGGAATGGGTACCGATATTAGGCTCAGGTTTTCTATGCATTGATGACTTGGATTTGAGCAAGTCATTTCAGTTCTCTGAGTCTTGGTTTCTTCATTTGTCAATAAGATAGAAATCATTCCACCTTCATAAAGTCATTGTCAAGTTGGATGAGAGCTTATGAAACTAATACTTCCTTTGCTCACTATGTGCCCATCACTG
The DNA here is from genome assembly GCA_004363575.1 of Solenodon paradoxus. Taxonomy (NCBI): domain Eukaryota; kingdom Metazoa; phylum Chordata; class Mammalia; order Eulipotyphla; family Solenodontidae; genus Solenodon; species Solenodon paradoxus. The sequence goes on from RJWH01000613.1 coordinate 204,200, forward strand.
CTGAGTGTGCTTTTTATGTAAGAACACAAGTAATTTTCACAACATGGCTGTGGGTAGCTACCATTACCATAAACACTTTATAAAGTGAGCTATGAAGGAACAGACAAGTTATGTCAAGCAGTTATTTAGCAACTCCTAAGGAATATAAACATACATAGTTTCAATGACAAATCTGTATTCTTCCTCTCCTACTTTTTCTATCTAATACACTGGTATTTGGGAGTAATTTGTTAAATTCTCTTTCATCTACTAATTTATTTTACTTCAAAATATATAAACTCAAGTTAGAAAATGTGCAGTTGTAGAAATTTAAGGTATATCCCTAAGTAGAACACAAGATGAAGTGACCATCTCCAGAGGCCATCTCTCCTTCCCACCCAGCTTTTCCTTGTGTTCTCCTCCTCCAGGTCTCCTCTTGGCACCCAGAATAGAGTTTAGCAAAGTTTCAATGAACCAAAGAAAATGTCAAATTATTAAAACTTCCTAGAGTCTTTGTCATGTATCCTCCAGGCACTAGGAACAGAAACGCGGGATGAGACCTAGTGTAGGTTTGCCAATAACAGAAACTCAATTTGTGCTTGTTTAGTTAAAATAGATATGGCATAATTAACTAACTCCAAGGGGAACATGGTTTGGGGGTTATCTCCTCTCAGTCTCTATTGAGAAAAATAATTCTCTTTTTAAAATATTGAAGTCACATCAGTTATGTTTTCTATCTAAAGGAATTAAGCTAGGAATCAATTAAACAATGAAGATAAGAATCTCAAAATGCTTGGAGAGGAGAATTATTTTAAATTTAGGTATAATTTACACAAAATAAAATATAGCCTTTTTACTGTATAATCAGCAAGTTTTGACAAATTTATACAAGCATGAAAGAATGTCACAACCAAAATGTGGAAGAGCTTCCTCATGCCCAAAGCTCCCCCTCATGTTTTAGTAGATAACCTCTCCCCACATAGTTACCTCGAATTTTTTTTGCATGTGTGAAAAGAAAGATGAAGTCAGGAATGAAGGAGAGCAGGCAGGCAGGCAGGATGAGAGAGGGAGAAGCATCTTTATTGTATTTTTATTTAGTTGTTCACGCTGGTTATTTGCTCCCGGTCCGTGACTTGATCCCAAGGGTATGTGGATTGTGTTCCTTTGGAGGCAAGTGACCTAAGCACTGCTCCACCAGGGCACACCTAGTTCCCTATTCTTCCGACCTTCAAATCAAGCTTTCTTAAGTCTAAATAACGCATTTGACATTCATCCACATGTAGATGTGTCATAATTTGTATGTCCATTCACTGAAGTGCACATCTAGCTATTATTTCTAGTGTTTTGTAATTATGAATCAAGTCATTATAAACATTCATATAGAGAATTACTGGGTTGCATGGAAATTACTGGGTTATATGTTTAATTTAACTGTAAAACTAGGCTATTTTCGTATGAGAATTTCTGTTGTTCCACATCTTCACCCCCACATAGCTATTATTAGTTTCTTTACAACTTTCTAATCAGTGGGTGGTTGTGTCTGAATGTGGTTTTAATTTGCAGTTTTCTAATTGTTGATAATATTCTCCTGGTTTTTTTTTGTGTCACTCATATCTTCTTTGGTGGAATATTTGTTAAAATATTTTGACTATTTTTAAAATTAAGGGGTTCTTATTACTGAGTTGTGAGTCTTTATATAGTATGAATATATTTTATTAAACAGATGTTTTCCAATATTGTCTCTGAGACTGTGACTTATTTTGTTAACCAAAATGATCTAAAACATTTAATTTTTAAATACTCTTCATGTTTCTGTTTTAGATTTTTATTTTGTGATTTTGGTTTGTTAACATACCATTTTATCAAATAGTTGCAAAAAAATTTTTGGTTAGTTTTTTTATGATCTTATCAAATTATATCCAAATTTCACCCTTCCATTCATAATTTTTGTCGTGTGTTTTACTCCTACAAATGCTGTGCAAATGGTATGAAGACAAAATACATCACTCCTTTTTTTTGACTTTATAATGGCCAATTTGACAATCCTTATTTTTGTGTATAGACCCAAGTTTCTTATGAGTATGATAATTCCTTTCCTTAAACATCTTTAAGGCAGTTTACTGAAAATGAATTGTCTTAATTTTTATTTGTCTTAAAAAGTCTTTTATTCTTATGCATGACTGAATTTGGGGTGTGGGTCTACGTAGTAGTGTGAATGGCCAGTCTGTTTTGTTTCATCATCTTAAGCGTGAGACCAGATTTTCTTTTTGCCTGCACAGTTTATGACAATAAATTGACTTTAATTCTTACTGTTCCTTGATATCTGAAAGATATATTTTTCCAATGTCGTCTAAGATTTTCTCTTGCTCTGGAGTGTCATTATTTTGAACTTGATGGTTTGAGAGTGTTCATGTGTGTGTAGGAGCACTCAGGTTGTATACGCGTTTCCTTACTTATTGACTCTCTTGAATTTCTGGATTAACGTCTTCTACTCCTTCTGTGAATCCAATTACATCAATTACATACATGTTAAGACAACGAGATTTATCGCTCAAATTTTGGATAGTTTGCTAAAAGAACAAACCAGTTATGTATTCATTTACTTATTTTTTTCTTTGTTTTACTCTGTATTTTCATGTGGATAAACTATTCAATAGCCATTTACTATGTGCATTTTAATTTATATGCAGGTTCATTTTTATAATTTCTACTGACTTCTCTTCATTCACTGAATCCTTTATGACTGTGTAAAGTGTGCTAATTAGCTCATTAAAAACAGTCTTCATCTCTTCTTCCATGTTTTTTATTTATAGAATTTCACTTACTCTTGTTCATCATGTCTATTTGCTGAAATTCCTCACCTGGGAATGCATGTTTTCCCTTTTTTGCATGACATCCTTTATAATATTATGAATATTTACTTTACATTTTTAGGTATTTGAACATCTGAGTGATATATGAGTCTGGTTCGCTTCATTTGTAGTTGGATGAATACTATAAAAAAGTATCATAAATATTTCATATGTAAAAAAATGGAGGCTAAAGATCACATATCTTAGAACTGATAAAATAAAATAAAGTAGAGTTCAGATTTCATCCTCTGTTCACAATATTTTGCTACATCCAAATATGGACATAATAAATGATGTCTGAACAATGAGTAAATGATTGTGAGTTCTTAAGCATGCACAAGCTGTCCAAAGCCTTTTTGACAAGAGTATCTCAAGTGATGTAAGTCTCGGGACACAGCTAAGTGGGAGGAAATTAGGTGCTTATGCCTAGGTTCTGATGACACTGAACTATTTTAAAAAGCACAGTGGGGTGGATAATTAGGTCTATTTTATCATTAAGACATAGGGTCTGAGTTTATAAATTCTATGAAAATATTTTATAGAGGAGAAGCTTTGCAATAGAGAAATGCATTATATCTACAACAGATAAATAAACAAATAGATGTATCATGAATGCATATATACGTGTACAAATATATAGACCTGTAAATATACATATATTCCTTATATTATATACTTTCATCCAAACAATTTATATCTGTATTGAGGCGCATGTAATATTTATGGTAAAGTTTACGTATTTCCATCATTTCTTAATTATGTGCTATACTCACTGAAGATAATAAAAGAGGACTCATTTTCCCAGACTTGTCCTATCAAATCATTCACAGATTAATTCCAACTAATGCTTAGGAATCTAAAGAATTTCAGAATAAAAATGAAAAACTTGATGTCACCGTTAATTTGCTAGAAGTGTTCTATTGTTGGAAAATAGACACACAGGAGCCTTCAGTCAACCACAAGGAGGCCGTGGCTTTTTAACTCTAGTGAATACTTTGCTGACAAAAGTGTCCTCTGGATCCAAGCCTGCAAAGTACTCATTTATTCATGTGTCTAAAGTGTATTTTCCCAAGCTTGTTCTGAATTGATTCCATTTAGATTTTATATATACAAATATAAAAAAAATTCCCTATGTCCAATCATGGATATTGAATATTTACATTTTTTGTTACAGTCCTTTTATCTGCAGTATTCATAATCTGATAATATTACATCAAAATCTGACCCCACCCACAAGAAGTACTCTTTGGATCCCTTTATGCTGGATTAACTTCAGTCTTCCTCCCTCTCCCTTGGTCTTGAAGGTTCATAGTAATGGGAACAAATCTTAAGATGTGGATTCATGATTCAATTAAGTATTCACTAGCAATCTTAGATATCATTTGCCTTTGTTGTATATCTTTTTATTTTGATGTAATTTTAAACTTCCCAAGATTCATCCTTTCCACTTTTCATCTTTGGTTTATTTACCTTTTACAAGGAGAGAGGCCTACCCTGTTTCAGATTTGTTTGAATTTCTAATTTGATTATAGAGATAAAAATACTATGCCAATTTTAAAGCACTTTGCCAACTCAGAGATGAAAGATGGATTCACTGAAAGGGTAGCCTCATGGAAAGAACCTAACAAAGTCAATGAAAACTGCAATCAAAAGCTTTATCATCTCATGGGTAAGATGCTTTTATTTAAATATCCGCATTCTTCTTGTCCCTCAATTCCCAGGGAAGGTGAAGGGCAGCAAATACTTTGAGAGTTAGTAACATGTGTCAAGCATCTTAGATATCATAGTCACTTTCAGTGGAAGACGCTGAAATGGGGGAATGTAAGACTGGGAATGCTAATTGTATGCAGAAAGCTTGTTAAAGCACTGGAGGGGAAGTTGGAGCCCAAAGTAGTCCACCCTGCAAAGAGCAAAGAACACATAAGGCCTGAGAGGATGAGAAAAGGGTAGGAGTTGGTCGATAAGTAGAAAGGAGACTACTAGAAATCATTGAATTGCATGCAAAAGCAAGCAAATGTTTTAGTATATAAATTATATCTCAATATGACTGTTTAAAACAAACCAGACGGTGTGGTTCAAGAAACACTTGTTTGTGCAACAAAGGTCAAGGAATTACAAATCACGAATAAGTATCTATTGGGTGCACAAAAGTTGATTATGCCTTGATCATCACATATGCACTATATTTTTTATTTTAAAAATATAGGTTTGCATTGGAATATTTGTGTTTCTAATTCAAGAAGCCCTTCACTCTCACTCCCTGAAAGAACTTTATCTAGAAAAACAACATTTCTCAGTCATTGGAAGAACAGAGCATATCTTCATTTTGAATTCTTTCCATAAGTGTTAACCCAGGACACTCCTATCCTTTAATGTGTAGCATAGGTACCTCCTTATCTTCCACCTAGAGTTTGTGTGGCAATCTGATATTTTCAGTTAAGATATTCCTAGAAAACTTTTGATGGCGGGTAGTTGATCCCCATGTTGCAGAAATTTACAGAATAATGCAAAGTGGACCCATCCCATGCCACTTGTCTTGCAGCATGTTGATGGATTGCTACATGCCTAACAACTATCATAAAACAAAAGGTTGGTAGAAAATAAGTTAAAAGGAAAGAACTGGAAGCTTCTCTAACTGCAAACAAGCATGTGGTAGACTGGGTTTTGGGAAAGATTATTCAAAAATACATTTAGGAGAAATATACTTGAATTCTGCATTCCAGGAAGAAGTATAGCATGGAACATCAGATGACTATTTAACAAGACTTTTAAACCTTCATATCGCAAGCCTCCTTACCTCCTTTCTTTTTTTCATAAAGGGCCATTTCCTTGAGCTTCAACAGTAGATTTGATAATCAAATACTTAGTAAATTCTAAAATAAGCCATTAACCAGTCAACAGAACAATGATTTAAAAAAAGAATGAAAACAGAAGAAAGTCAACACAATTTATGGGATGTCAAAAAGAAAACCCATGTACATATATATTATGAAAGTCACAGAAGAAGCAGAGAATGAGATCAAAGCAGAAAGATTATTTAAACAAATAATGGCAGCAGAGTTCTTAATCTGGGCAAAGAACCCAAGATCTAGATTCATGATGCCCCACAAAATTTAAACATGTTCAGCAGCAAGAGTTCTGCACAAAGACACATTATAATCAAATTGTCAAAAATAAAAGACAAAGAGAATCTTGAAAGCAGCAAGAAGAAAACAACTCATCACATGTAAGGGAACTCAATTAAAACAGTCAACAGATTTCTCAGCAGAAACCTTCCAGACAAAGAGAAAGTGAGATAATATACTTAAAATTCTGACATTAAAAGAAATGCTATAAATGGTAAAGCCATCCTTCAGAAATGAAGGAGAGATAAATACTTTCCCAGGCCAATAAAAGCTGAAGGAGCGAATCACCGCTAAATCTGCCTTACAAGAAATGCCAAAGAGAGTTCCTCAAGTTAAAATGAAAGACTTTTAATTGTCACACGAAAATATATGAAATTGGAAAATTCACTAGTAAAGGTGAATATATAGGCAAATTAAGAATACTCTACTACTGTAATGGTGGTACATAAGTCACTTTAATACTTGTATAAAAATTAAAAGTACAAAGTATTAAAAAGTATAAATGTATTAGAATAATTATATATTCAATAATGAATTAATAATTGAAGAATACAAGTAAGTAAACTGCAGCATCAATAGTATAAAATGTATAGGGGCTAAGTAAAATGAGAGTTTTTGCATCAGATAAAAGTTAAATTGGTATCAGCTTTTAAAATAGACTTTTACCTAAACCTCAGGACAGCACAAAAATTTTAGTAGACATACAAAAAATAAAGAGAAAATAATAAAAAGATACTACTACTAAAGTTTATACAATTACCAATGAAGAGAAAAATAGAGACAGAATGAACAAAAGAACTAAAAAATCTTCAGAAAAAATTTGCAAAATGTGATATTATGTCCTTGCATATCAATAATTACTTTAAATGTAAATGGATTAAAATTCAAATTCAAGACAGAGCAACTGAGTGGATTTTAAAAATGCAACTACTTGCTGCCTACAAAAGACTTACTTTAGATTTAAAGACTTGCATAGGCTGAAAGCAAAGGGATGTAAGTAGCTTTTTATGCAAATGGAAAACTTAAGAAAGCAGGGGAGTCTCTGCTTAGGTCATACAAAATAGAATTTAAGTCAAAAAATGTCATAAGAGACAAAAATGATGGTAAAGTGATCAATACATTAAAACATATTATAATCATAAATATGCATGCATCCCAAGTAGGACACTTAAACACATAAAAAAAAAAAATCAAAAGAATAGTAAAAACAGGTAGCAATATAATAATAGGAAGTTGCTTTAATATTTCACTTCCAACAATTGACAAATTTTTTTAGACAGAAAGTCAATAATGAAACAGCAGATCTAAACAACACATTAGTTCAAATTAATCTAACAGGCATTGAAACATTCCTTCCAGTAACATCAGAATATACTTCCTTCTCGGGTACACATGGAACATTCTCCTACAGAGATTATATGTTAAGACGCAAAGTGAGTCTTAAAAAGAATTAAGACTATCATATCAAGTAGCTTTTCCTATAATAATAGAAAACAATAACAGAAAGACATTTGGAAAATTGAGAAATATGTGGAAACTAAACTCTCGTTCCTGAACAACCAAAGGGTCCAAGAAGAGTTCAAAAATAAATTAAAAATATAATGAAATAACTGAAAATAGAAATACAAGACATTCAAATTTATGAGATGGAACAAAAGCGGTTCTGAGAAGGATGTTTCTAGTGGTAAGCACTTACATTAAGCATAAAAGAATGATCACAAACAAACAATCTAACTTTATATTTCAAAGAGCATAACAAACTAACATTGTTTGCAAAAAGAAGAAAATGATAAAGATTAGGAAAAAATGCAAGAGAGACTAGAAAAACAATAGAATGGACAATAAAACAGATGTGTGTTTTTTTGGGGGGAAAGCACAAAACTTTATATAACTTATAAAATTATAAATGAACATTGTAAATAGTATCACAGAAATAAACAGGATCATGAGACTACTATGAACAATTATTTTACTAATAGCTTCCCTGATAACAAAATCAGACAATGCTACAAGAAAATGACAAGTCAGTATTCCTGATAAATATCAGTACAAAAATCCTCAACAAAATGTTAGTAAATTAAATGAGCATTTTATTAAAATGATCATGTACTGTGATCCACAGTATTTAGCCCTGGGATGGAAGGCTGGTTGGACATACAAAAATCAATAAATGTGATACACCGTATTAACAGATTTAGATGATTATTATAAAATCATCTAAATAGAAAGCATTTGACAAAATTCGACATTCTTTTAAGTAAAAAAATATTCTCAACAAGGTCATATAAGTATATAAGGAAGTTCAATATAATAAAATATAATAAATATAATGAAATAAAATTCAATATAATAAAAACATGCATGACAAGTCTATGACTGATATCATATTAATTGGTGAAAAGCTAAATGGGTTTTTCTAACATTGGAAAAGTAGTAAAGATGTCCACTCTGGCCCTTTTTATCAAATATAGTACTAAAAGTCCTGGCCTAAATAATTAAACAAGAAAAATAAATAAGAGGCAAACAAATTTGAAAGGAAAAAGCAACATTGATCTCTCTTGATGGCATGATCATTTGTGTATAAGGAGTCCACCAAAAAAATGTTATAATAAATAACCCAGTAAAATTATACAAAGTCAACATACACATGAAATACTACAAAACAATGATTAAGAAATTTAAAAATACAAATAAATGAAAAGATATCCCATGTTCAGGAACTGGAAGAATCAATATTGTTAAAACGCTCATATGTTTAAGAAACCCTCATACTGTTTTCATAATGTCTGTACCAAAATGCACTACCACCAACAGTGTACAAGTGGTCTCTTTTCTCCACAAACAATCTACAAATTCAGTGCAAATCCCATCAAATTTCCAATGACATTTTTCATAGAAACAGACAAAAACTGTCCTAAAGTTCATATAGTATCTCAATAGACCCCAAAGAGACAAATCAGTATTGAACCAGAAGACAAAACCAGAGGTTTCACACTTCCTTTTTCTTTTTCAAACTATATTGACGAACTTAAAGTAGTGTAGAGAGCATGATACCAGCATATACACAGACAAATGTCTATGTATATGGAACAGAATGGAGAGTTCAAAACTAAATTCATACTCTTAAGGTCAACTATAACAAGCAAAACAAGAATATACCATAGGGGGAAAAAAAGGATATTCGCTTTAATAAATGGCCTTGGGAAACTTGAATAACCATATGCATAAGAATGTAATTGAATTCTTCTATCACACCATATGCAAAAATTAATTTAAATTAAATTAAAGATCTAGAACGTAGGGGAAAAGTTTCTTAACATTGGCCTGAGCAGTGATTTTTGGATATGCCCCCAAAACTCATGTAACAAAAGCAAAAGTATACATGTGTAATTGCATAAAACTTAAAAGCTTCTGTACAACAAAGAACAAAAATTGCACAGTGAAGAGACAACTGTAGGATGAAAGAAAACATTTACAAGCCATATATCTTAAAATAAGTTGGAATCTAAAATACATTAAACAACTTAATAGCAAAAAAAAAAATCAGGAATAACAATAGCCAAAGCTGATTTTAAAAAACGACCAAAAGACCTGAGTAGTCATTTCTCAAAAGAAGACATACAAATGGAAAACAGGTATATGAAATAGTGCTCAACATCATTAACTTCTTCAAGAAATGTAAATGAAATCTGCAATGAGATGTTACCTCACATCTGTTAGAATTTTATCAAAAATCAAAAGATAACAAATGTTGGTAATATTGTGGAGAAAAGAGACCACTTGTACACTGTTGGTGGTAGTGCATTTTGGTACAGACATTATGAAAATAGTATGAGGGTTTCTTAAACAAAAATAAAAATAATTTCCATATGACCCAGTAAGCCCACTTACAGTTAAGGAAAGTAAATCAGCATCTCAGATGTCTGCACTCCTATATTCATTGCAGCAGTGCTCACAACAAGCAAGTCAATAAATTAACCTAAGCTATATGTCCATCAATGAACGGTTAAAGAAAGGTAGTAAGTAACCATGGTGAATATCCAGCCATAACAACAAAACAAATCCTTCCAAGTGCACCAATATGGATTAATCTGGAGAACTTAATGCTATATAAAATAAACCAGACACATAAAGACAAATACCAGATGATAACACTTTTATTTGGATTCTATCGAAAGCCCAACTCATGGAATGGAGAGTAGAATGTTAGCTGCCAATGTCTAAGACGTGGGGGATTATGGGGCTTCATTGAAAAAAAAAGACTATAAAGTTTCAATCATGCAGGATACATCAGTGCTTGTTTATACAATTTTTGTCAATTGTGCCTCAACAAAGTAGGAAAATAATTGTATGGAGTTAAAAATAATGCAAGTATGCTATTATCCAAGTAATGCATGATTCTGTTATTTTCTGAAAATTCAAACACAGAGAAGTGTCAGAGTCAAAAAAAGGAACACTGGACATCTTTGTCATCCTGCTCCTTCACCTGCTCTCATCTTTTGCTCTCCTCCCTGGATTCAGGGGTAACTATTTTCAGTTTGATACTTACCTTACCATACCTCTTTCTACATGTTTACATACAGAAATATTACTTGTTGAAATAGAGTGGTGTTCTATATCTTAATATTTTACACACACACAAGAAAGGACATTATGCACTGTCTGCAATTTGATTTTAAACATTTAAAGCAATTTTGGGGACTCTATGCTCTGTGTCAGGCTTGCCCATAGAAGGGTATGTCACGGTTTATTATACTAATCATGCACATTTCAGGTTTCTTTCCTCCATTTTCCACTATCACAAACAACTCTGTAATGAAAAGCCTTATACCGGCCTTGGGCATATGACTATTTTCGGGAATAAACTGGAATATAGAGATTCTCAGCGAGAAGTTAAGTACACTGTTGAATAGATGTTGTCAAAGCGCCATGCAAAAAAGATCGTCAAATTATACTCCCACCCCGGTTATCAACCTATTCTAGGAAAACTACTCTAGATAGCGAGAAATTTTAGACTTTGGGGTCCATGTTTTTGGTTCCAGAGTTTGGGGTTAGATTTGCTCAGATATCCAAGGAAACCTTCTGCCCCAGAGATAATGTCTCCTGACTCATCACACTTTATGCAGGTCTGCATAGACCCTGCTGAGGATTTTGATCTCTCATGAACACCCTAGTAGGGGATCAGACTCCCACACTTTTCTTTATACTTCACCTAGGTAAACTATCACCAAAATCAAACTTTGACAAAAATTAATCATCTTTTTTAGTTCTGGAAATATAAGAAATAAGACCTGATTCTGCAGGGAGTGTATAGGGGAAAATCCCGGAAGCCCATTAGCTTTGGGTCATGGTTAGGAGAGGTGAGAAAGATCAAAGACACCTCCTCTCTCTGCCTAAATTGATGCACCTCTGATGTCATGAGGAGTGACCTTTGGTCACAGCAACAATTCTCTTGGTTACAGATAACAGTATTTTTATAATATACGGTCCAGGTGGAAAACATTCGTTCATTGGTCCTGAAAAGGTGGATTGGCATCACCTGGGAATTTGCTAGGACTGGAAAACCACAGTCTCCACCCCAGATCTGCTGAATTAAAATCTCTGGGATGGCTCCTTTACCGGTTTTACCTGCCCTGCCGCCTTCCCCTTGGAAACCACCATCTGTTGTCAGAATCTAAGAGTTTGTTTTTGTTTTGTTTGTTTGCCTTGTTTCTTTACCTTCCACATATGAGTGAACTCACATGGTGTTGGCTGGAAACCAGACTTTTGGTGATGATCATATAATGTAGTATATACAGATGCTGAAATATTAAGCTGACACATTAAAAAATAACCACCCAAAACCCTCAGGGGTGGGGTCCAGCCAGCATATTTGAACAAACCTCACTCCAGCTTATAATTCCATGCTCTAGAGAGATGGTTTGACAGCACTAGCCACTGAAGGGTTTTCTGCCATTATCAAAAATCTTGGTACCCGGGGCAGAGAGGTAAGTGAAGCTTTCTTTAGCTCTGGCCGTACTCTGTGGCAAGGAAGGGCAGAGGGATGGTGCTGAGTTTTTCCTGTGGCCCTGCCAAAACGAGGAAAAGCAACTTTTAACATGCTGATTCCATCAAGAAGCAGTTCATAAAAAGAAAGAGAAAATTCCCCTTTCAGAGGACTTTGAACATCACAACAAGGATGGTGATAGGAGAAGTCTAAGAAGGGAGTCTGTGCTGGCGCTTCAGACCTCTGAGGTACCCCAGACCTAGGGGGTGTCTGAAGAGGGTCTGTCCCTCCAGGGAGCACCATTCAATCAAAGCCAGTTCACAGAAAGCTCTTGCCCTCTGCTAGGACAGACAAGGGCCAATGCAGACATGAGATTGGGTTCTGGTGAGTGTCTTCACAGCCTGACTCACGCATCTTCAGCATCCCCTCCACAGCCAGGGCACTGCGTGCTGGGCATTAGATACCACCTGAAAGGACTGGCATTACATCATGAGTGACAGCCAGCTTCGTGCTTCAGACTTGAATTCTAGGCCTGCCACTGCTAACTGTGAATGGGACCAATGTACAGAAGTCACCTCAAATTTAATATTTTTCTTATTTTGTAAATGGAGGATAATAAAACCCACCATGGTGATTTGTGGGAGGATTAGAAAAAGTACCTGGCAGGCCTGAGGGCCTTTATAAATGGCAACTTCTAGATCATAATTGCTACTATTTTTTAGCCATTTATTCAACAAATATTTATTGCATGCCACTCTGTGCCAGATTTTGGTAAAGATGCTAAAAATAAATGGTGAAGGAAAATAATTAGGTTTCTTGGAAACTCACAGTCTGGTAGGGAAGGCAAATATCAATCAAATAATCATCACACAAGTAAATTCAAAGCATGTCTACCTCAAGTGCTCAAAATGGCAGGATACAAAGCTAGATAAGGAATGTGGTCTAATTTGAGAGGAGGGAGTCATGTATCACAGGTTTCTAGAGAAGGTGCCAGTTGAACTGAAGTTGGAAGGATAAATAGAAGTTGAATAAGCATGGACAAAAGAAGTCAAAACGTTTTCCACATGGTGGCAAGAACCCACATGAACGTCCTATGGCAAATCCAAACATCAAGGAACAGAAAATGATCAATGGTTACTAAGATCAGAAAGTAAAGGAAGGTGTAGTTAAGGTCAAATTAGAGGGAAGGATGGAGGACAGAAGTACTAAAGTTATGCTTTTCTCTGGTGGTCGTGACGTGTGTGTGTGTTGTTTGTGTGTGTGGTCAAGATTAGCATCTGGCCACATGTTCCACGAAGACACACTGAGAGCCAGGAGGCAGCCCTAGTCACACTGTGAGACTGTCTCCTCAGTGTGGTGGGAAACAGTCTATTTGTACAGCAAAGAAGTGATCTCCGTCGGTGGTGTCGAAGGCTGTGAGGTCACTGCACACATCTCATTTCCTGTCTCTGGTACGTGTCGACAGTCCACTTGGAGGTTGAATTAATAACAATTTGCTGGTCCTTCTAGAGCCATGACCATGTACTAAAAGATTCTCAGTCTGGTGGAGGCATGAATGAAACCCTTATTGTTTTCCACGCAAAGTTCGGAAGGTATTTATGTGTTTGGCCCCTGGTCCTTTGGGCATCTGCAGAGATGGCTACTGGTAGGCATGCTTTTTCCCTAGATTATTTTTATGGCTGGTGTCCACTGTTACTGGAAGTCTTTCCAGGACCCTGCATGCATATGGCTCTTGATGGAAAAATGTCTCCCTTGGCACCTCCTTGCAGGAACCACATATTTCAAGACCCAGCTCCCAGACCACCCTTCCAGCCAAACATTCATAAATGTCCAGGAGGGAAGAAGTTATGCAGGAAGACTATATCTCTTAATAAAATCTTGAAAGAGTTTCCATTTCAGTTCTCATAAATCCTCTGTAAGTGAGAGTCATATAATACTTTCTTAAGAGACAAAATTGCCTCCAAATCTTTTCCTGGATCAGGACTCTACAGGATCGTTTGTACCTGCCCAACATGTCATCATACATCTTTGGCTTGACAGAAGGAGACATGATTTTTTATTTCACTTATTACATTATTATTAAAACTCATTTTTAACAAATAGGCTTTCACCGAACAAGGCATCTTCTTAAAATAAAAATCTAATAAGCTTTAGCATAAATGTCACAACGTCTCCTTTTAATAGAACTGGTTTGAAGAGCCTCTGTTCTACATGTTTGCATTCTAGAAAGAGGCAGAAATGTGAGGGAGTGGCCAGGGCATTATAGATAAGAATGTAAAAGCTAGAATGAACAGATTCAGGTTCCAATGCACGCATCTCTGTGTGACCTACAGTGAGTGGCTTTACCTCTCTGATCAGGCATGTGCTTCCTTACCCAGAGTACAGGGATGGTTATAGAACACTGTTAGAATGGAAAAGAAAATGACCAAAAAGCTAACCATAGTTCCTGGCACTTCATCTACTCTCACTGAGTGGTATTTCATGATTTTCCCCTACCAGCTAATCTAATGATAGCCTCTCGTCCTTCTGTCTAATGAGGACAATAGTTGCTATTTTTTTTGAGCACATACTATACGCTATGAACCACCGAGCACTTTCTGGGAATGATCTCATTAAATACTTTCAATAAGTGCATAAGAGGGTGGCTATTATCATAACCATTTCACAGACGAGGACATGGAGAGGCAGAGGCATTAAATTCCTGCTGCAGGTCACATGGCCGGTGAGAGAAAAGCTGCCTTCACTTTAATGCCTGTCCCATGCTACAGGGAGGATCCAGGCAGCCTGACTAGGCCGAGCTCTTGCGCTAAAAAGGAGCTGGGGGATCTCCTTTATGATGCTCTGTGATCTCCCTCAAGGGCACACGGTGCATTTCAGACCCTGGAACTGGGGCTTGGCCACGAGACCAGGGCTGCCCCTGGAGAGTAGTGCTATGTGCCAGTGAAATATTGGCAAGTGCTTGGAATTCTGACTCCCTTTGATCTGCATGTGGGCTAAAGAAGTGAGTGACCTTGTTCCATCGTTTTAAGTGTTCTGACCACCCTTGCCTATTTGTAAAACGGAAACAGGAATGCTAACTAGCTCTCTGGGACCTTCCGGAGAGGCGTTGCTGGGGTGCCCGTTAAGCAGGCAGGTTCTGGAATCTGATGCCAAGGCTCGCCCGGGACCACACTTCACAGCTATGGGACCTTGGGGAAGTTATTAGGTCTCTCGTAGCTTCAGCTGCTTCAGATTACTTCTGCCAATACTGAAGAAATGGTGATGGCAGTTACAGCAGCATCCACAGAGTGCAGAACGGCTGTAAGGAATGTCAAGAACATATTTTCACCTCTTTTCGTTAAGTGAGGAGTTCTTCATTTTGTCTCCACTGAGTACTTTCAGTGTCGGGGAAAGCAATTTTAACTGCAATGCACATCATTAATTACACTGATCTTAAATGACAATTAGGAAGTCATCACAGCCTCCCGCATCTCACACTTGGCAGCTCCAGCAATGAGACATCAGTGCCAGCGGGTGGAGATGGAGAAGAATGGTTTTGGGCCCGTGAGCTCTGGCACAGCCCCCTCACATGAAGGGATTTAAGATTCAGTCTGTGAGCCTTCTTGGAGAAACAAGAGTCCTGCATGTGTTCTCCTATCAGGAGTCTGCTATTTTTTTTTTCTGTAAAGGATCAGATAACGCATATTCTAGACTCTATGACAAAGAAGCAGGTCTTCAACTCTTGTAACAGCAGCTGTTTGCAACCAGGGGCCCCGCCCAGCTAAGATAAAAAGGCAGCAGACTGGATTTGGCCTGGGGGTCTCCTTTGCCAACCTTTGTTCTAGAGTATGGTGATTGGGAGCATGGATTCTAGGGACAGAGCCCTAGGGGCTTATACTTGACACTTGTGACTTTGTAAACAAGGGACCTTGGGCAACTTATTGAAACTCTCTGTGGCTTAGTTTCTTAGTTTCTTTGTCTGTCTAAAGACGTCATGGGGATGCTGGGAGTCAATAAACACAAAGCCAACATTTTTCTTACTGTTATTATCACCCTCCTGTGTTTTCTCCCTCTCAGTTTTGGAAAACACATCTAGCATCAGCCATCCCTCACTTTGTAGCGTTCTATTTCTCTGTAGTCCTGAGACAGGGTTTCTGTTTTTCACATACTCTTGATTCTCTTGCTCCCAAACCACCTGGAAAGCTGTTACACAGGCAGATTCCTGGGCCCTTCCTCGGACTTGCTGAATCGTGATTTCTGGGTGGGCCTGAGAGTGAGCATTTGATACACTTCATCGGTGGTTGCTCTGACCTTGCAGCACCGCTGCCTTCTGCTATCCCCAGATGCTCCTTTGTAGCAGCACGATAGGCTGGAAGACAGATAGGAAGAAGGGATACCAGTCCCTGCATTCATCTTAATTCCAATCCATCAGGAGCGATGTCAGAGACTTAAACGCTAGGAGTGGAACACACATTTCCTCATCTCCTCCGATACCAGGAGGGAAGAAGAAAGTGCTCATTGGGAAACCCAAGTACAACCCATGTCCAGAGTGGGTGGTTAGATCCAGGAGAACTAATTCCAATTAGAAAATTAAATAGATTGAACCATGTGGATTTGGACAGCAGCCCGGAAAGCTGAGCTTATGATAGCCCAGGCCTCTGTCCAGAGCAGTGAGCATGGAAGACACACAGCACCTCTGGTCTTCTGAGCCTCGACAATGAAAACCAAGGACTCTGGTGACACTCCTTAGGGAATTTGCCACAGGGTTTTACTTTTCCTAAGTACAGCAACTGCCATTTGGTCTTTAATTTATGCAATAAATGCATGCAGAGGTAGAGGAAAATTTTTTAAGATAAAAACTTCCAAAAGTACCCTTTAATATAAAATAATATTTGAAAGCACTATTCGGAGCCAGTCCCTTGCACTAAAGCTAACTCTAATTACTATTTTCTCTGTGTCCCTCCTATAAATGTCTTAAGCATATGGCTGAAACTTGATGGCTGTATCTGTTAAAAATACATTTGTTTCCACTAATAGGATTACACAATATTTATTTGAGGCAATAAGATCTTTTGAGTTAAATTATATCCTGGGTCAAATGTTCACCTTTAATTCTAAATATCTACTTCTGTCACTTTTAACCTTTCCAATATATCCACCTTATTACCTCCATTTATAACGCCATTCCCTTTATTACTTAGTAATTAAACTAATGGGTGCCTTATCATCATCCAAATAAGTATGGACACCTACAGATGGAGATATATTTCTTAAAATGCAGTAAGTGCATAGGCAAAGCTCTCCAGTCACTCATGTAGTCACTCAGGTGTTTCTCTGAGCTCTGTCAGCAGATATTCATATTCTTCTCCCCTATTTCCTTCTTGCTCGAGGGGCAGTTGCAGAATTGTTGGTGTATCTAACAAACCATGAGAAGACAATGTGCTTCTTAAGGTACGCCCTGGCACCCTAATGCCAGGGTGTCTCCCAGCTCACATTTGGCAAATCATAATGAGGCGTGAAAAGATCTTACATAGAGTAGAAGAACATTGATTTGCTCATAGAACCTACTCCACCCTAATTCCTCTGTTCCTTTGGGAATCAGGGAGGTAAATAGCCCCAGAGCCAAATAGGACTTCCAGAGGACGGGAGGTAAGCAAATGGTGTCTGGATCATAAGAAGACGGAAAATGCAGAGTCCCCAACCATAGGCCAGGAAACCGGACAGTGAGAGAGGGAAATGAAGCCTTGTGAGCACTTAGTGGAAGAGGAACCACCGGGGCGCTGAGAGAATGCTGTCCTTCCAGAGTGCTCCAGTAACCACGTTTCCTTTATTCAGTTCAGTTGATGGACTGGCAAGAAAATTCCACAAGCATCGCATCAGGAATTCAGCAAAGGGCTTTACAAAATTCTTTGTGAGTATAAGAGAGTATTTCAGTTAGTTTAGTTGCTTTCAGAGCGTGGTGACAAAGGCACGACCGTCCCACTGGCCATCGATCTCCCATGGTGTGTAAATCTCAAGATTTACTGGGATATTTATTTATGGGCCCTCACAGAGGACACACACTTGAGGAGGGGGACTACTGAGAATTCTGGTCCCAAGGAATGCAAAAGTAATCTGAAACAATGTGCTTCTTATTGCAAGACACATACTATGGAGCTGATATGAACAAGTGAAAACAAGCAGGGGCCATTGTCTACGATGCAGAGACACAGGCAGGTGGAGACCTAGGAAGAAAAGTAGAGGCGACAGTCCTCTGTGAGAGGCACTGGTTTGTCAGAGACAATTTCCCTCAGGGCCTTTGATCTATTGTCATTAGTTTGGAGTGAACTTCATAGAGAAGAGATGGAAACCTCAAAATATGATCGAAGTAACACTGTATATGTTCTTTAGAAATGGAATCTGCTCAACAGAAGAGAACAAATGAAAAAGTTTCCATGTATCTTTCAAAACTCTTTTCATGCAAATTAATCCAGAAAACTGGGCCCAAGAGGGCCAACTGAGACTTAGTACATCCTGACATTTTGACCTGCTGCCTTTCTAGAAATAATGGTCTCTGAGTGATTAAGTGATGGAGTCGCTTATTCGATCCACTCTAACCAAATGTGTGCCTGCCCTGGACCTAGTCTGCTGACTTCTGCTGAGAGATCTCACAGCCAAGACGCTGTTTCCTAAAATGGTGCACGTATTACCTAAGTAAGAATCATCTGAATGCTTGTGTTAAAAATGAAGACTTCTAGAACCTACCCTAGATTTTGCTAAGGACTTTGATCATGGTTATAAACAGAAAATTCAACAGTCACTGCTCTGAAGGATGAGGGTGAAGTTAAATATGTGGTAAAGATATGTGTAGGCATGAGGAGTCTGTGAGAATACACACATGAGCATATGTGAGTGCGTGATGGGGAGGAGATGCCTGGCGGTATTCGCCCCTTCAAATATAGTTACGCGTTGTGCTCCATTGCCCAGCCAGAAAAGCATTGTCATGGACTCATGCTCCATCCACCACAAATTTAAACATCAGAGTTTTGAAGCAAAACGTCTTCCCAGTTTAGTCTGTGAACCGTGAGACAGCAAACAGGAAAGCTCTCTTGGAGTACGTCAGTGTGTGGAAGCAGCAGCAATTTGTAGAGGCAGTGGGACCTGGACTTGCATTCAGGCTGTGACACTAACCACCTGTATGATCATGCTGAGGAAACATAACCAATGAGTCTCTGTACCTGTCCACAGCAGCAGCATCCACCCTTCAGGATGTTTCAGTCCTGACATTGCCATATTCACACATGCAGCACTAGGGACCAGACGCATCAGACATGAAGGTGGGCAAAGAGGCAGGACTTAATTAGTGAGATCCAAGGGTTGAGAAGATGCCCTCCAATAAATACCTCTGGAAGCCTTGCATACAAACTCACCAAAAGGAGTAAAGGAGGCTGCATTTTTCCTCCTTCATCTGAAGAAAACCTGACTTTGCACCTCCCCTTGTCACAAGAGCAATCCTTGAAGTCATGATGGATTCTTCAGAGATGCCATTCTCCCTGTTAGCAGGAGTGTTTGAGCAAAAACTGGACCATGAAGTGTGCGCCTCATCCACCAACAGGAATTCGACTTTGAGCATCTGTCCTCTTCCAGTGCCAGGATCCCGTGCTTCTGAGACCCTGGATGTCTCTCGCCTTCCAATGTCTGATTTATCGGCCGAGTCGTGATGACATGCCCAGCTCCCACCGCGGAGACTCATCCTAGCAAACTTGCGCCACCAAGAATAGCTCTGAGGAGTCAGTGAGAGGTTGCCAGGGGAAGGTCATGGGCACAAACACCAGTTTCCCTCCAGCTCCCTCCCCAGTGAATGTGCCCGGCATGTTGGAAGAGATGTGGTCCTCACCACAGGACCTTTCCCAAATGCACCCCAGAACAGGATGGGGGCAGTGCTTGGCTCAACTGACCATGTTCCAATAGCTCTCTACCTACTGGGCTGCCATATGCTCAGGATCCTTCCATTGCCAGATGTATGTCAAAGTTTTCCTTTTTAAAATGTAATTTTCCCCAGAATTTATTGGCATCCTACCATGCTGCTTCTTGGCTGCAAAGGCGGCTTTTCTGCCATTTGGGCCCAAAATAGAAACCACACGCAAGCTTGATAGTAATCATGACCAAGGAGAGAGAACGAACATCTATTTATAAGGCACCTGAAGGTGAGCTCCTCTTTTGTGTTACTGCTTTGAAGACTGGGTCAGCGTAGCTGGGAATATCAGCCTTACCTGACTGTATCACTTTATGAAAAGCAGATACAATTAAACATATATAATAAATGCCAAAATAGTAGCCATCAGGGATAAAGTTGATTTCTTTGCTTTTTAAAGAATTAGAGATATTAAAATATTCTCATTCTTTTTAGAAGTCACATTATTTACTCTTTGTCTTATCCTTCTTTTCTTGCTTGTCCGTGTCACATGCAAGATGGGATCTTGGCATCTCTTGGCTCAATTTGTGCTACGCTATTCCAGCGTGAGTTTATATGGGTAAGTGTGCTGCCTAGATGGTAGAAGGATGCTCAAGAATGTTATTCAACAAAACACCAACCCGTTTGGGGGCACCCGGAAAGCACCTTTGGAATGAGAATAATATTCCCATTTTAAAATTCTTCCTCATTTTCATTTGAAGAGTTTGGACAAGTGTTCAACTTTTTTGTTTGCTTTTTCAAATGCTGGAAGCCGAGGTGGCAGTCTGAATGCCCCCACCAGGTAATAGCTCAGCCCTAAGAGTGAGAGTGTCCAGATATCTTAGGAGTATTTTTTTGTAACTGGCTGATTCCTTTGAGTGATAGTGGACTTAAAAATGAGCTGCCCATTCAAATCTGCAAAAAATACTACTGCCCTGGGGACAGCCATGGGAGCATTCTCTACTCTGGGACTTTATTGGTGCCAAATTCAAGTGCATGTAAGGAAGCACATCACTTAGCAGCGTTTTGGACCTCCAGATAATGTCAGTCCTGTTCACACTTACCCTGCCTCTGCCGAGAATTTTGCTGGAGACTAATTTAGGGGCTCGAGGGCAGGGTCTGGCTGCCAGCTGGTGTTGAGATGGAGTTTTCCCTCCAGAGTAATCAATTATCGTTTCCCAAGACGAGCTTGTGGAAGGCTGCCAGCACAGTGGGTTGAAGAATCTTGGAGCTGAAACTCTTTCCCAGATGTAGAGGTTATCCCATGTACATGCGCTGATGATGAACCAGAAGCAGGGAGAAGAAACACTGATCACCAAAAGTAAGTCTTCTGTAAAGGAAAGTCATAAAACAGATAGAAACTAGATGACACCTTATTACACTTAAGTCTTGTCAGCTGGAAGATGTTGAAGAAAACAGACAGATTTCTAGGGACCAGTGGAAGACATGAATCTTAGGAATGATCTTCCCCAATCCCCTAATGAACAGACCACAGTTGCGCTGGAGACACCTTTAGGTGCCGAAAACTATACTACTGCAGAGCAGTGTAAAGGTAAGAAGCCAAATTGTCTTCAAGTCATTTCTAGAACTTGAGTGCTGTTCTAAGGAAAAAGAGCATATTAACAAAGAATAGTAACAGAAAGTAATCTTGACCCTAATCATCATCATCATCATTTTTTTTTTGCTCTTTTAAGCACTTCTTATGGGTCAAGAACTTTTCAGACACTTTTCACACAATTTCCATTCATTGCTTTTTTCGCAAGCTGCAATCGTTTTAAAGTATGTAAAAATTACATACATGTTCTTAAGGCCCCCATTTTCTAGATGAAGAAACAGACTCACAGCAGTGCTGGAACTAGGCGCAGGGGGAGACACTTACCTTGGGTGTGAAGTCAAAGGAGAAATGAAAAAAAAAAAAAAAAAAAAAACGTAAAATCCAACAACTCAATAATCAAAATTTTTGGAAATTAGAAGTGATACCAAAATATTCACAATGAACCAAACATCAAACTTTTCAATAAAGACAGGGATCGATATTTCTGATTTTTCCCTTCCTCCCCGCCCGCCACATGCCAGGTTCCTGTCTGGCCTGCTGAGGTTCTGATCAGAGCACTGGTTATGAAACTTTCCAGAACTCATAAGGCAGTGGGTAGTGCCAAAGAGATTGCATTTTCAGCTTGAACTTTCAACCACTGCTCTCCAGGGGGAAGGTCAAAGGTCTAGCCTTGTTGATTCAGGTCCTGGACAGGGCCAGTTGGTCGAACCCCCGTCTGCAAGTGGGGTAAGAGCACAGCTGTACAAAAACAGAAAAGGGCAGCGGGCCAGGTCTCCTCCAGGGGCGAGGAAGTTCCAGCTGGGCCTGGAGAAATTGCTGGTGAAATACTGAGATGGAAAGCTGTTGTGGGGAGTAGAAGGACAGCAGTTAAGAGTGCACATGGGAAATGTGACTGGATGCTTCTCTGGATTAGGAAGAGGCTTTTATGAACTCCCAGGAAAATGATGTGCAGGTGAGCAAGGAACTCAGCAAAGGGCCCGTAGGTGAGTAGATGGACATCTTAAACCACAGACCTTGGGCTCTCAATTACTCCAGGTTGGCCATGTATGTCTACCAATGGAACTTGTAACTTCTCAACCACACCACGCTTCCTGTCTCCAGAGAAATGCTGAGTGCTTCTTCACTGCCATCATTCTACCCACACCCTGGCCCCCACAAATATTGGGCCTTAGAAGGGAACAGGGTAAGACCGACTTTTAGACACAGAAAGATTCCTCTCTGCTGAAACTGGAACTTACTAGGGGCATTTCACTCCCAAGGGCTCCTTACCTACTTTCCCTTTTGTTTCAAACCATCTTCATTTTCCTTGATGTTCAATCAACTGGGCTTGTCTTCACAGGGGCAAAGGTGATTGCTCAGAATCCAATGACAGACCCAGCAAGGGGCTGCAGGTGGGGAATGAGGGTAGGAGCTGGGTCTCAAACCCAGGAAACATGGAATTTCACTTATACACGAATGGAATGCAAAAGCTGTTGGAATTCTAGACCAGAGAGGACCCCAGTGAGCCGCTCCCAGGTGTCCTCACGTTACTGCTTGTTGCTGTAATATCCAAATTAGTGCAAGAGATGCTTCCCCAGATATTCAGGTAATTTAGAAGACATGTTACTCTCTGCTCTCAAGGAGCATTCACCTAACAGGTTTGGAGACGGGAGGCTCTCATTTTCTGCTTTTCTCCCCACTCTGCATCCTTCGCAAAATCAGTGACTTCACCAAGGAATATTCCCTTTTATTCTGTGTCACCAGACTTCAAAGCCCTGGAGACAACGTGCAGTACAGGGCCCTTCCCACCTCTGCCCCACCTCCCACACGAAAAAAGCTTAGGCAGGGAGCCAGCTAACTTGCTTGGCTATTGGCACCTTGGAATGAAAGTAAATCCCTAATCTTCTGATTTATTATTTCCTGTTCTTCAAAGAGAAGGGAAGGCAGCAATGCTTGAAGTATTTAGGCAGTTAGTCACTGTACAAATCCATCTCTTGTCTCACCCCCAATTCAGGGGAATAATATTTTTTTTTCTCTCAGTTACATAAGGCATGATAGAAAGCATTTCAGAACCCTCTCTGCCTCCAGAGCAATTTCTTGCAGTAAATCTCTAAAAAAAAAATCTTTCAACGTTTCTAAAATAAGTGCCCAGGCTTTAGAAATAGGTCTTAGAGAGTGAGCAAGCTACCGTTCACTCATGGGTGAGGCTCGCCATCACTTCTCTTTGCATCATCTCTCTGTCTTGGGTTCCAATGTGCTCCTTCCAATTCAGGGGGCAGCTGTCCGTGCTTGGGTAAGTAGCGTTCCTGTGAAGACCTACGGAGTTTTGACATTAAAACTCAATATCAAGTCAAAAATAAAAATATAATGGGAATGAGGTTACATTTAATGATAAATGATCAATATCACAATATGCCAAAGGACAGAGATCCTTATCAGCTGGAATTTCCTAAACATGCATTTTCCTGACAGAACAAGGCCGCTGGTAATGATTTGAATCCTGTTGGAGTTTATCCATATCTGCCTGACTGGATAGTATACTCTGTCACTGAATGACCTGTGACACACACAGGAACCAAGTTCAGTTGGCACATCTGTAATTTAGTCCTGAGTATGGTTATACCATGGAGGATGATCATTTGATAAGGTTGAGGTGAGCTTTGTTCTAGGGGTAAGTGCTTGGTAGGTGGAGGAGAGGAGGATAAAAAAAGAACTTCAGTGACTGACAAATGGCATCTGTTATAACATCATCCTTTCCCTTTATCACTCCAAACATTTTGAAACAACACATGACCTTGATACCCTGTCATGGGAAACTCTCCCACGTGAATTTCTAAGAAAACTTTTTGTTGTTTTTCAATTGTTTGCCCTTAATTCACCAAAATAGTTCCTTTCCTCCAATTTTCATTTGCTAAAGTATGTAACACCAATCAAAACTAAAAAAAAAAAGATTTATCAAAGCACGATATTTCCCTCTGATCGTTCACTATTTCTGAGGAATTAGGGGCAAGGGACCCTGAGTAAAACATGCTCAAAATTTCACCAACAGCCTCTGAGAGAAGATGGAATTTTGCCAGGAGCCGCTAATGACTGAGCTAGCTTATCATTTGTTATTTGATGAAAAGAGTTCCAAGGGAGATTTTAACTAAACTGTAGGAAAGCTCCCTTTCAACTCATACTCTTTGCAAGGTCATAGATGGGATTTCAAAAGGCACTGGATGAGTGGGCTTGTCCCCATAGAGGCCAGTACACTTCCCAGAAGCGTCAATTCAATGGATTCTCCAGGAAAAGAAAACAGAGGAATCGGGGATGAATGAGTGCGCTGACTAATCGATCTATAAAATCAGCGCCCCAGGAGGGGCAGAAGTTGAAATCATTTCTTTATAATTAGAGATGCAATGGACTGTGTGACTTGGAATTTCACGATTCAACGTTCTTGGTGAAAATGCTCAATAATAATTCAGAAAACAATCAAAATATCAGGCAAGAAATACTTGAATTTATGTCTGGTAGCCTCTTCTCAAGCAAAACCCACACAGGTCTTCAGACAAGTCATCATTTTGAAGTTTAAATCAAATATCACTTCGAAAGTCTTCCTTCAGGGTCCCCTGTGTCACTAGAGTTGATACTATTTAGGAAAAGAGTCTCGGGTGAGACACAGGGAGATGCACCTGACTTCGCAGTGCTTCTTATCAGGACTGACCTTTGGAAAATGTAGCCCTAAGGATTCAAGAATCTGACACATGTGTAACGCACATTCTCTGCAACTATAAGAACTGGAGACCCACTCAAAGTTTGCTAATTGAAAGAAATTGGGACTTTGAGTCTAAATTTCATTTGAAAATAATAAACACGAAAGCACACTTATTAAATGGTGAAAAAGTCAGAATGAACTTCCTGATGTAGGTAGACAGGACTAGGATGGAACTTGCAAATATGAGAATATTAAGTTTACGACATTTAAGACCTAAAGGACACTTTTGGTTTAATGCCATCCAGGGTGGTTGTTTCATTGATCTTACACATTGTAAAGTGGACTGAATTTCCAGTGTCTAGAATTATGACCCGTCGATTGGTTTTGAGAGAACTTGGGTGTGATCTTCAGCCATTTCCCATCACAAAGAATTTTTATGAAGAGTAAGCAGTTAACAGTGTATAGCAATCAGCATCGTGCCTGGCCCTTAGTGGATTATGCTGCCCTTTCCATGATCATTAGTAGAGGAAGTCAGCTCAGGTGGAGACTAGGTGGCTCTGTCCCTCACACTTGATCGCCCCGGGGTGGTCAGCTTCCGTCCTGAGTCATCCCCCTCTCATTACTACAGTTCTGCACACACTTGTGCAAGTCCACCTGAGTGAATTTTGACAAACTTCATCACTCTGAGAGCTGCATGTGCAGCAAGATGTATTAATATAAGCTGAATGTCTTACTGAATGACATTTAGGATTCATTAGAAATAGGAAAAATATGCTGAGAGAACACGTGTTTCCAGAGGTATGCATCTTTAAAAAAAAAAAAAGTAATAGCTGAAAGACTGTTCTGTTTGCTGGTATGTGTGATGCCTGCCTTCTGAACTGGTCCCTTAGCCTCCATACCTCTAAAGCCAGGGTATATTTGCACCCATCAGGGGATTTTCCTGTGTTGGAAAAGTCCTTGGTAGAACATCCAGTTTATTGGTAAATATCTTCCTGTACTCCAGAGCCTTTCACTCTGAAGACCAGATATTTTATTACATCAAATATTCTGTTTTATCCCACCCTCTCCAGAAGTCAAGCTTTTCACTGAAGACTGTTGGCAACCAGAATCAGAGCACGCTGTCGTTATTAGAACGTTTTCCTCCTGGTGGAACTGCTTCTAAAGTGTTTAAGGCGCATTCAAGATGTGCAAAGAAGCACTATCCCAAAATATCCTCAGGCCTTCTTATCATTTAAGGTACATGACACTGAGGATACGGTTGTGCGTTAAATCAGTGCTCCCATTTTGGTGCCCTTTGGGAAACTTCACTGTGAGCTTCCAGGAAGTGCCATCACCTATTTTAATTCAGCAAGCCTTTGCTGATCATCATTACAGTACACAGAACCTAAGACACAATTGCTTTTGTTTCACATTTAAACAACTCTACATTCAGACAGTCGGGAAACCAGGAAGCAAATAAACGTAGCTGATGTCTGTGTTTGATTATCAGATTTTTAAGAATGAGTGTCAGTGACTTAAAGGAAAATCCTAAGGACAAGAGTTCAGTCCTCTTTTAAGAAATGTTTCTTCACTGATATACTTGAAAGCCTAGAAGCCAATATTGTTCGAGATGAACCCCAGTAGCCACAGAGATTCTGAATCAGAGAATGATTCACGGGATTCAGACTCAAGCACCATTGTTTTTTTTTTTTTTTTAGGAATATCTTAAACAATTCATGGTGCTATTCTCTTTTAACATGTTCACAGACATGATCCATGGCAAATATCTATATTTAAACAAGTCTAACAAGGGATTTGTTATATTTAAAAATTATGTTTTTAAATTAAAATCAACTACTTTAAAAACAAGACAAATTTGATTTCAGAATATAATCGACTCTATCATTCTTTGATAGAATATAAAATGTTGTCCAGTTTAAGACCTAGACAAGTCAATGGTATAAAAATGTATATATTACATCCAGTTAGTTATCCAGAAGAGATCAGATTAACCAATACAGTGGTCTTCCACTTTAAATAGACCACAAATCAAAGTGCATCCAAAATGTATGGATTCAAAATAAATAGGAAATAAGAAAAATATCACACTTGTTGAACATATGCCAGACAGTGTGCAAGGCATTTCGTATGCATTAGTTCATCAATCCTCACAAGAAATCTTCGAAGCAGGTATCAATATCCACAAATTACAGGTGAAAAAAAAAATGACCAGCAGAGTTTTTAACTTGCTCCAAGTTGCACAACTGGTAATGCAAAAATGGGGGTTGAACTA
The DNA here is from genome assembly GCA_004363575.1 of Solenodon paradoxus. Classification (NCBI taxonomy): domain Eukaryota; kingdom Metazoa; phylum Chordata; class Mammalia; order Eulipotyphla; family Solenodontidae; genus Solenodon; species Solenodon paradoxus. Next base: position 231,554 of record RJWH01000613.1, read on the forward strand.
CAAACACTCACTCATTATTATATATTCCTAATACAAAGTATTGAATTATCCCCTAATCAATCTATGCCAAGAATCATCCCACACACAAACACACAAACTAACCTGCTAAACCCACATCTACGAACAAGTAATGAAATGTTTATATAAGTCAAAAGAAATATTGAGCCAAGTAATCACTTATTTCATCAGAGAATGCATTAAAACATAAAATGATTGATGATGATGTAAAAGAAAGTGATCAGTGGACCTCGGGATCTTGACATTGTGTGATACATGAGCCAAACTTGTTATGGAAAGTCCTGAAATTGTTTAACCTGTGTGAGTGAAGGGTAGGAGGTCATGCTTTTCAGGTTGGTGACAAATTTTTCTACTTAAGAGAAAAAAAACACTTCCATATATGCTGTACTCCCCTTCCCCACATAACTCAAGATTCATAGTAAAAGAAATACATATGCCATATTGATTTAGCCTCAATGAGACTGAATTCTGATTGTAAGATTTCCTACTTGAAATAGGGTTTATATAGAGTGGCTTACATTTTACACACCAGGCACAATTACTGTATCATGAGAAACTGATTTAAACCACAATTTAAAACCCAATAGGCAAGAGAAAATGTTGGAAGGGAGAAAACCCTCAGTAGGTGATAAAATAAGTATTAAAAATGCTCAGCCTTGGTGGTCATCAATGAAGAAATTTTAAGTTTGAAAAACTAAAATGATTAGTACACAGTGCATAGAAGGATATGGTAACAGTATAGGCACAGTTTTATGGAAAAGGATATGAATCATACTATTTATAAACATGGATGTTAGGATTGAAACTTAGAGATCTTTAGTTGTATGCCAACTCCATCACAACTAACTGCCTCTCCATGACACTGAAGAATCCTCCTTTGCAAATGGATATAGTCAATTGTTAACCAGGTGTCAAGGGAAAAAAAAAGAAAGTTTAGCAAATTCAGGCTTGGTTCAGACTGATAGAAATCAAGAGAAGATCAAATCTTTGGAAAGGAAAGGCGTAACGATCTAGATAGGCAAACAAAATTGAAGTTAGCTGGGACATAGCACTGTAAACCCAGAGAAAGGTCCAGGACACCAGGATCTTTTCATGGCTTCAGGTTCAAAAAAAATGTGCATGTTATCAAGGGAAGACATTGTAAGGAACCAGAGAGAAGGTGCATGTAGTTAGCAGTCTTGTCCTCAAGAAAATGAGAAGGTGACTGGGATATTGACCAGGGAACATATCTGGAAGTCCAGCTGCAGGGTTTAGCTCCCAAATTAAGAGTCATGTGGAAGAAGGCTCAGATACACCTACATATTGACTTCTAGGCCGGCAGCATATGGACTTGCTCCAAATCCGAAGGTGCCTTTGCAAGGAAAAGCACTCTGTTGAGAGAGATTGCAGGAGGAGTTTCAGTTGCTCCAAGTAGGAAACATGCTATTGGACTATATTGTTATCCTGGACATAGTCCTTTCCCTTTATGAATCTTCTGGAATTACACCCCTCTTTCCTTTTGGTCCTCAGCTGGTCTCACTTGTGTTGGAGGAAGACCTATAACACAAGAGCAGAATTAGGGATTGCCTATACTATGTACTTTGATGGAAGAAAGAGAACTTTGTTTTTTTTGGCCTTTAAATTCCTTCAACTGCTAATGCTAGCATCTGGGTATTATCTCTTTGGATTATTGTTTCTTTGCTGTGATATTCTTATTGCCTTCTATTTATTCATTGATTTACTTATTTATTTTTTATTTTCCTTACCTGCCTTTCTATCTTAGCTTTTAATGTCTGAGAATAGTGATCCTTTTAGGCAACATACATGATTTTCAGCTTCTGCAGAAATAATTTACCAAATGAGAAGAAATAAACAACTAAATTTTTATCTTAGAAATTTGACTTTAGCTTAGAACAAAAAGTTTCAAAGAAGGAGAATAAGAGGACAAGATGGAGAGTTGTAGGAATACTGAAAAAAGAGTGCCTTATCTTTTGGGGCATGGCTGTTACATGCCAGGTACTGTACCAACTGCTTTATGCATAGCATTTCATGCACAACTCTCTCAAGCAGTTGTAACTGAGAATGTAAGAATGTAAGATGAGTTATTTGGTCCATGAGCAACAGAGGTAAGTTTCTAATTTAAGCCAGTTCTCCTTTCACTCCTCCCAAACCTTTTCTCTTTCCTCTCTGTGTTGGGTCTCTCTCCAAATATCCCCCCAAACTCACCCTGCTTCATGGAATCAGGAAGGGCAACTCAGAAGGAAATGTATGATTCCTAAAGTTCCTTTTACAAATGGGAGTAGTGTGAGTTACACACTGAGCAGGACACTAAACTGGACGAGAAACCAACTCTACTCTTTTCACTTACACTTAAGAAATTTCTTATTGCATCCCAACAGAAGAGTAAAGACCATCATTGAAGAAGACTTGCAGCCCCACCCCAAGTTCTTCTTCATGCCATCTTCCTACTATGATAGGTACAGATTAGGCTGTTGACTTTAGGAACATGGCATTCTGACAGTTTCAAGTAGCTATTTCTTTTTGCCCTTTTCTTAACACGGCATTAGTTTCTGAAAAAAAAATTATTTTATTTAAACCTCTGTCTTTATAAAGTTTTGGACAAATTGGAATCTATGTAAAACAAATATTGGTAACAATATCCACAGGAATCATTTGACATGCTTCTGCTGCTATTGTCTCCTTGATTGTAAGTGTGTGTTCTCTCTCCCAGCCAGGATACTTAACGCAAAAGAAATTAGTGTTTTTTCCAACTTTAAAAGTTTGCTCATAAGTGCTCTGAATATGTTTACTGAAGAAAACTTTCAATAAAAATCATTCTTCAGATGTCACTCATATCAATCATTTCTCTACAACAGCAGTAGAGTAAAAATAATTGCAATCGTTTCCTGTACTTGAAGCATGTAAAAAGAAAAGAAAAACAAAATATATTATTTTAGCAAGAACCTGGAAATGTCCAGCATTTCCAAAGGCTGTCTTCTGCTCATCCATTGCTAGAGAAATACCAGTGATTAGTCATCTGACAATGTTTCCAATTACACAACTCCCACATCCCTAGTAATCATCCCCACCCATCATCACCAGAAGAGTAACCGCACACTCCTACTCATAGCTCATTTTACCAACTCTATTCTCATGCCAGACACCCAGCCTGGCAGAAGGCTCCCTCTGAATCCACAAGAACTGAAGTAGTGGCAAAGCTCATCCTGTGCCAGATCTGAACTGCATCATGGTTACTGGGTAATGTGGGGATAACTTCTTACAAAAACAAGAAATTTGAAAGTTTGTTCCTGGTAATGTAGCTTCACCTAGACTTTGCCCCTAAAAACTATAAGTTACCTGAAAATAAATTAGCAAGGAGTAAAGTGAAAATAACTAAAAGGTAGGTGAATTTTTTACAGGATTTCAATCATGAGTCTTTGCTCCAGGTTGAAAAGGCTGACTTCTAGTCATCTAAAAGAATAAGCACAAAACCTCTGGCGACTTTGGGACGCTGTTATGTACTGTAGCACTTAAGGATACAAAAAATATCTTCTCTGAATCTTCAGCCATTTTCTAGGTAAGCATCCTGCCAATCGACAGAAGAAAAGTTCATCTTTCCTCTATCGTCTCCATCTCTTCCATGAACTCAAGAACTTCAAGAGCATGAAGAGTTCAAACACTTGTTCTTATTCAGCTTCACTCTTTCCCTATTAGTAAAGAAATGCTTTGGGGTATTTGAGCAATAATTTAGGATGGTTAATAGTATAGTTTGCATTGGGACTCATTTTTGCACTTTGTGACACAGGCTACAAGGTGATTTTAATAATCTGAGCCTATTACCTCTCCAACAGAATCAGGTACCAACCAGCAATTTCTCCATGCTTTTATAAATGTAATTTTTAAAATGCTTCTGAGATTACCCAGGTTAATATAGAGTCTTTCACCATCCATGTCTTTGTTCTTTACTGCAGAGACAGAGATGCTCCACCCTGGTCCTTCTTCCAGGAAAGACTTGCTGCAGAGAATGCAGTCGACACAGAGATTCCAGTTGCTGGGGTTTCTTCAGGGTCTGCCTTGCTTGCAGCAAGCTTCCAAGCCCACCCCCACCCCAGCCCCCACATACCCCCATTCAGGGACTAAGCAAGGTCAGAGAGTAAAAAGCAACTGTGTCGGTCAGCATGTTACCTGGTGATGGACAATACTCATTTTAGAGCTCTCTGCTGAGTTGACCAAGGCTTTGACAAGTCTGCATGAAATTTGACTCTTGTCCTCTCCCCAGTCCTGCTTTTCCTCCTTCCTTTCACACATTGCTCTCTAGTAAGCATCTTGCATCCCAACATCTATCCTGATGTCCTCTTTTGGATGACTCAATTGCTGATACTACACAATATTCAACCTCTCCTATCCCGTTTCCAGCCTAGACTTTAGAACTCACCTTTACTGGAACAAGAAACATGCAAACAGTACACAGGTAAATCATGATCACATCCAACTTTCCACATCCAACCCCAGTGTCCTAGATCCTTGGACATGGGCTTTGGCCCTAGAGAATGAAGACCTCTTTTTCTCCAAGGTTTCTAGTAACTCTGTCCTAATGAATTCTCAGGTTCTAAACTTGGATTTTTCCTGATTTCTCAGTTTCTATTATAACATGGTGTTTATTATGTGCATTATCTTTTTCTTCAGGAATCTCCAGCTCAAATGCCTATCGAGGATTATCCAACAGAATTCATAATTTAAGTTGATCATAGACAAGACAATAGATACTAAATATTTGTTTTGCAATTAAGCATAACATTCTTTTTGTGTTGCCTAAAGAAACACTGGGTGAAACCAATGTCATCCCATGGACCACTATTGAGTCATCCTTGTTTTGATGTTTGCCATACAGCTACTAAATAGATTGCATGAATTCTTAACTGAGTGGATCGTCCCATCTTTCCTTTATATTCCAAATTAGCTGGTCTGATCTTCTAATGGCAGATGTCCTTTGAATTTCCTTAAATGTCTTGGAACACTTAGTCCAGGCCATGTTCTCCTTTCTTCTGACAGGAAAACATCAAATCTCTAAAGAAAAGTTTCAAAAAATATCTTGTGATTTATTGCCTCGTGATCAAGAAGGAACATCTCAGCATGCCCTGGTGGTTCAGGCATTAAATCTCTGGCTCCAGCATAGTCCACATAAAGCCCAAGGACCCAAGTTCATGACTAGGGGCCAGGTGTATGTGTGTGTGTGTGGTGGGGGGCAACCAAAAATGAACAACTAAATAAATAAATTATGTATTGCATTCTCTCTTTTACTTCCTGCCTGCATACTTGCCATCATTCTTGCCTTCTTCCTTCCTCAAAAATAAGGAGGAGGAAGAAAAGGAAAAGGGGAAGAGGAGGAGTAGGAGGAGGTGAAAGAAAAGGAGAAACAGCCCAGAAGATGAAAATTGGTGAAAAATGGCTCTTATTATTATAATTCTGAATATAATATTCATATTTGGTGACAATTTGATGATAATCCAACTTGGACCCCCCTTTCTTCTCAGTATTATAGTTACACTTCAGCAATAAAGACATTCCACACTGAGTGTTAGAGTGCTCTCTTTAGCTCACTTTTCTCCTCCACGGCCAGAAAATGCCTGTGGTTGCTACATTTTCTAAGTTTCAGTCTCTCTTCCACTCTTCCACCAGTCATCGTCTGATTCATTGATTCACTCTTTATTTCATTTAACAAATATTAATTCATAACTAACTTACATATCCAGTTGAGTTCTTAGCTAAGCTCTCTACTATCTGATTCCCATGCCATTGTTTCTCATGAGCATTCTGCCTCAGAGTCAATAGCTATTTAACTTTCAACTGTCCTTCCCATTCTTCTCCATTTCGGTAAGAAGGATCACTTCCTGTTGCTCAAGCCAGAAATGGGTACTCATTCTTGATTGCTTTCTCTTCTTCATTATCCATGTCTATCCACCCATTTATCTACTCCCAGATATTTCAATTTTCAATTGTAAGCTTCTCTTCAAGCTATGTTCAAGCCCAGCTCGGAAGTTGCCACCGCAGAACAAGCCACAATATCTTTCACTGCTGCAATAAATTCTGTTCTGAATTCCTTGCTTCCTCTTTGTCCTCCTCAGATCCATTCTCTGCTGAATATCGATGGTGAGCAACTTAAAATCTAAATCAATATACAGAGATTTGCTATTTAATTCAGTCTGATAACATCTAGCAGCATTAAAGAAAATCAGAAATTGGTGGCATGGTCTCCACAGTATGGTGAGGGCTAATACTCGCCTGCTGCTCCAGTCACACCCGCTCCTTCATTCAATCCTTTGCACTACGCTTCTGGTTTCTCCAACCCGCCAACCGCATTCCAACTTCAGTCCCTTTGCTTTTGTCCTCTTCACCTGGAATGTCCATTCTCTGCCTATTTCTCATTATTCAGATATTAAAATAAATTCACCTCTTCTGAGGGTTTTTAGCAATCACTTCATATAGGCTGCTTAGTTCTGTACCATTATTCTTTATTAATAGTACTTGTTGCTTCTTTTATACAACTTCTTCCAATGCATGATAAATGGATCCATATTGTTTGCTTTTCCAATCTCTGTCTCCTCCAGTAGAGTGTGAGTTCCAGAAAACAAGCAGCACCTTTCTTATTCAACACTTATTTTCACGGTCTAGCACCATGTCTTGCCCATGATTTTTTTTTTTTTTTCTTTAAAGGAAAGGCGCAGGCAGGAATAAGGTGAGTAGGCAAGCAGGAAGAAAGGAAGAAGCCCTTTATTTTGTATTTATCTAGTTTTCCTCACTAGTTGCTGCCCCCAGGCCCAGCATTTGCACCCCGGGGCATGTTGCTTGCTCCTCCAGAGGTGACCCATCTAAACTCTGCTCCACCAGGGTGCACCCATAACTTTTTAAATGAATGAAAGTTCTTCCTCCTCAAGCCCCCTTTGCCAGGCTCCCCATGAAGCTTCACCGTGTCACTACAGTGTTCAATTCTCTCACCCAGTCAGTGCAAGTCCATCTTTTTAACACTGCTATCAGTCCCTTCTCTCCATTCCCTATGTGACTGCCACTTGTCATTCCACACTTAGACAAATGCAATTGCCTCCTAGCAGGTCTCTCTGGCTTCACTTTCTCCCTCTCTACCCTCTATACCCTGTCAGAGTGACCTTTCCAATATGCAAATCACTCCCAGAATTAAAATATTTCAATGGCTCCCTGTTGCCCATAGGATAAAGTTCAGACTTTATTACATGACACTCAAGGTATTCTGAGATCTCACCCTGCCTTCCCTTCTAGTTTGCTCTCTCTTCTCAGAAAATCTCCATCTTCACAATCTGAGCATTCTTCCCCTGCCTTCCACCATCATGCAAGATGCAAGTTCTGTCTCTGAAACACCTTCCAATTCATCCATTTCTGTGCGTCTGTACAGTTACCAAGGTGAATTCTTCCTAGCCTGAATGGCCACATCCTTCTCTCTAATTGCACATCGCCCCGACCAATCCATTTTCTAAACAGCAGCAAGTGAGCTTTTACACACTCAATTTAATCATGGAAATACCTGCCTCCTCTCCATCCTGCTTAAAATTCATCCACAGACTGAGGTTAACAGGTTACATAAGAACGAGTGTATTCCTCTTTCCTCTTCCCATGCCACCCTTCCCTCACGGATCAGACCAATTGCCATGCTTCTTTGCACCCCAGGGACACTTTCTCCCTGTACCTACCACCCCTTTTATCTCACAGCTCAATTTTCTCTCCAAGGTCAAGATTTCCCGAATGTCTTCTCATAACTTCATGTGTTTTCCTCCAAACGCATTCTCAACCACAGAGGCTTAGAATATGGGAGAAAGAGCAGTTCCTCAGAAAGGATGCAATGAATTTTAGACAACAAGTTTGTGAAAAGAGTAGGAGGACTGGGGTCACTGTAAAACTCAGAAGCCATTCTTTTGAATGTGAATATTCTCCATTCATGTTAATACCAAGAGAGCTTAAGTTAATTGTTGAATTTATTTTCTGTAATTTCTAGGGATTTGCTATAGCAAGGGGAGGCTGCAGCATGAGTTCAGTTCCGTGTCTGAGAAGAATTAAAACATGGGGCTCTGTTTGTATAGTTTTATTTTTTTTAGGTTTTTCATATATCTTTCCCTTCATTTTTTCACTGACTAACCAAGAGGATTTCCCATCAACTCCACTAACCAATTCATTAAATGTTCACTCATTCACTTACTCAGTAAACACTCATTGGATGCCGCTTCCTTTCCTAGAGGAAAGAAGGAAAAGTTTTCCTTAGAACTCTTTGTCTCTGGAGTGTGGATGAAAGAAACATACATTTGCATCTTAGGTCTCAGTGAGACAAGAAAGGAAGTTTGTCAAGTTCAGAGTGACAGATCAGGAGTAAGGCACATGTGAAGGGGAGAGTAGGGCAGGCCTAGAAGAGACAAAGTCAAGAGCCCTGGAGGCAGAACACTGATCTGGAGAGAAACTTGCAGCTATTTCTTCCAAGTCAAGGGCTGCAAAAGGATTTCTCTGAGGATCTGGCAGGTCTTTGTGAACAACTGCTGGAGATCTAGACCCACCAGGCAGTGTCATTTGGCTCCAGATGAATAGTGTATTCCCAGTAGAATTAAAGTCAGCAGCCAAGAATATTGATGAGTGAGGTGGTTGCTGAGGGGGAATAATGACTAGGTCTGGGTAAGGAGTTAGGATCCTTGTAAAATTCTAGCTATGACAAAAGACTAGCGTGCCATTTGGGAACCTAAGGGAAGATGCTAAACCATATGGACGGAACCAGCAATATATTTGTGTAAGAGCAAGGCCTCAGACTCAGCCAGAAACTGGATCTATTATCATCCTTTGAATATAAGCACCAAATATAAATAATATAAATAAACAGACTGTGACAGTCAGTTCTGAGCAAATCTGGTTCCACCTGAAGCAAGGTGAGGCTACAAATGGAAGGGCAGGAGAAAAGGGGTTGATACAGAACATATCCCACCGGCCCCTCATCCTCCTGTGTTCCTGCAGATCCCGGGAGGGTAGGGTGGGGTGAGGGTGCTCATCTCTATGAATCAGGGCCTACTGCCTCCATTTGTTAAGACCTTCCTCCTGTCCTTTTAAAATATCACTGCTAATACCCCCTTGTGGCACTGTCTTGGTCCTTTACCCTTTCATCCAGATATTATTAAAAACTAGTGTCAAAAACGGAATTCTCCAATGACCTCATAAAAGTCAGTATGAGACCCTGCTCTCCAAGAGAGCGGTCCTGTTCTGATGAACCATTTCCTCAGCCATGGCTTCTGCGTGTAACTTATCTACTTCTGAGTCCCATGATGGAAAGTCTAGAACTGCTTCCCCCACCCCTGGCGCTATCAAGCCCCCTCACCCTGTCTGTTTCCTGGGTTTGAAGCCATCTTTTGAAATCCACTGTTTTATTTTTCATCTTGGGTAAACTTCAAATTTATTCCTTCCATCTTTTATACATGTCCTTCTGTCCCCAGTTTTACCCTCTCCCCGCAATTATACTTTCTTTTTACAGGCATTTTGGAACATTAGGCTGTGCCCTGCCCTGAGATTCTGAGGAGTGATCTTAAGAAAGACACGGGAGATATTTTGGTGCACAGATCGAGAATTTTGAAGGAGTTTTCATTCAGCAGTTTTGATGTTAAAACAAAATGCACAAAATGGTGTTGCGTTGCTGCTGGTTAAATGTGTTGCGGTGCCATGAATTCAGTCCATAGAAGCTAGGCACAAAAAATGAATTCCATTTATTTGTTTCCAAATTAAATTAAACCACAGCTTCAATATAGTTAAAAGAAAAATCAATCTCTGTTAAATTTAGTGAGTCTTCCATTTCCCCCAGATCATGGAGTAATAATTCTGATTATGATTATAATTAATTTAATATGGTAAGTGGGTATCATTTGCTATGTTTCAGATACTATTCTAAGTTCTTTATGTTTACGACTCAGGTATCATCAGAACAACTGACGGGGTAAGTGCCGCTACTATTATTATTCATTTTACAGCTATTGAAGCACAAGAGATCTTTAGCTCAGGTCTCTGGAGTAAAACAAGAGAAGATGGTATTTGAACCCAGGAGTCTTGTTCCATGGAAAACAGAAATGCTAGCATGTAGAGGTAATCTAGGAAAAGGGAAAGAACTTGTTCCTTAATCCAAGTTGTCAGCCATCGTTAGCCTTAGTGTCCTGCTCAGTGGAGTGACTGCTGCCCCTGACTTGTATGCATTCTTTCGAGCTGCGATCTCCCCTGGGGTCTCCCCCTGACTACAGCTGCCAACATAGAGTCTTGGCCCAGGACTGCGGTCTTCGTGTCCAGCTTTCGCCATATCCCATTGAGATCCCAATCCAGAACACTATGTACAATTAAGACGTTTGTCTCCAGTTTTCATGAAAATTCCCAATTACCAACCTTTCCATTATTGACATACTAACCTTTCTAACTGGAGCTACTGCTCCCTCATCATCATCTTGAAGCTCCAGCCTCTAGTTTTTCTCCCTCTGACACATTCCAGTACAGTCTCTCCCAAGGGAGTCTGGAACACAAAGCTATTTACTTCCTTCCTGTTAGTTGTGACTTTGGGGGTCAAAGGTGATGAGACCCATTCCTCCTGGAGGAGGATGGAGAATATACCTGATTTATTCAACCCTGACAAAGGCACAGTACTTGTTCTTTGTCCTTCACACTAATCTCTGGGGTACAGGCCTCTGGCGCCCGCACAGGCCCCTTCGCCCATCACAGAAACTTACTCTATCTCCCCCCACTACTCCATTCCATCATTACAAGCTTCCTGACACGTCCTTCAGACCTTACCTGCACAAAATCCACATCTCAAGTAGAATTACAAAAATTACTTTGCATTTTGTAAAATGGCAAATAAGGGAAATGGTCCAAATATTCTTTATCCTGTTTTTTTTTACATGAACTCTTCCTTCAGGTAGCCAAATATTGGAGCATGGGGAAGTAATCCCTGAGAGAAGTATTATAGGTAAGGAGTGAAAGTAGAGTGCGCCCTGGTGGAAGAGTGGTTGAGTCCACCACCTTGGCCAAGCACACCCCACATACATCCCAAAGCTTCGGGTTCACGTCCCAGGGCCAAGGGCATCAACTAAGTTGCACAACTAAGTAAAATAAATAATGTGCTTCTTTCTCCTCTCTCTTCCTGCTGCTTGTCTACTTATCTTCATTCCTGCCTGCACCTTTCCTTTAAAAAAAAAAAAACATACATAAGTAAAGATAGAATAATCAAATATCACCACTTTACAAACCCCAGTGAAATACTATATCTAAAACAAAGACCATGAATTGTTGTCAATATCATCAAAAAGTAAATACGACATTCATTACATCGTGACCAAAAACAGGCAAAAAATTAATTTTAATGAGCCTGAATCTCATCATCCCTAAATCTGCATTTTTCAGCACATGGGTCACCAGTGGCTATTAGGCACTTGAGAGTAGTCAGCTGAATTTGTGATGTGTTCTAAGTGTAAAGATAAACCAGATATTTAAGATTTAGTACAAAAAAAGAACATAAAATATATGGATAATTGCATTGAATGCATTGAAATGATAATATTTGGATTTACTGGATTGAATAAATATATTAATATATATGTGTACGTGTATATATATATATATATATATATATATATATATATATATAGTTAAAGCAAAACAATTTCCTTTCTAATTTTTTCATCCTCAACCCCATCCCATGCCTTCCCGCTGATCCTAAAGCCTAACTGCTTTTTGAAGTTTGGACAATGCTGAGGTTAAGAAGCAAAGGTAAGAATTAGTATAAAATTTGGTAACAATGTAACATTCAGCATTGAAGGAAGAATCCATTTTTAAAATATTAATAATGCATCAGTTTTCATCAAAAATTTCCCACATCAAAATGAGAATATCCAATTACCATAGGCTCAGATGTCGTGCTATGGCCAACAGGAGGTGGAGACCGAAGGAGGAAACTTCCATAAAGGCCAAAAGGAAATAGGGTCAGTAGAGTCATCTGGACTGTTCAGTTTGCACTGACATCTAGGCGTCCTATTTGCTCCTGTTGACTTTGGCCTTGAATTCCTTGTTGGAGTTCCATCTTCCCACTTCCCAGTTGAGTTCTGGGCCTCCGCCTCATCCCCATCTCTGCAATAGGAAATGATGATTGGGTATTTGTTCCAAGACAATTGCAAAATTCAGAAAAGCCAAAGAAAATGATTACGTGGCACGAATATCACATGAGTAGCCAATCTTCACGGGAGGGCACAGTGTGATGGGTGTGCTGCGAATACCTGCAGAGATCCAGGCTCTGGATCCTGCTCGTCGCTGACAGGTTTTCCAAATTGAGCTTCAGCTTTTCTGAACTTGTGCAGAGGGTGAGTTAAGATAATAGCTTAGCTCTCCAAGATAGCAGCACGTCAGATATCTTGTCTGGCTGCGCTCAATGGCTTAATCTCCCTTATAGTTCAATGCTGCTGCCTGAGTTAAGATACCCCTAGTGGAACGTAAATAAGGATGAGGTGTGCTATGATCCAGAAGACTGGACTGGACTTGCCCCCTTCTTTCAGCTGGAGTAGTGAGAGCCAGAGTAACCCGGGGTGTCAGCCGGAGCTGCTCTCAGCCTGAATCTCTGAATGACTATATGGTTTAGAGGTGCTTACCAACTCCCCCCAGAAAGTTACAGGCATGAGAAATAAAAGACTTTTCCTAAAAATGAAAGCCAGAAAGAATCTACAAAGTTTTGCCCACTATTCCTGCTTTAGAGGTGAATTAACTGTAATGATATCGAAGCTTAAGCTTCTAGGATGCTCATGGGCAGCAGCCACTTCCCAGGCTCTAGGTCTTATCGAGTTTAATTAATCATTTTGTATTCTCTTAATTTTTCAAAAAGTTGCTGAATTTTGGGTCCCCTAAAGCATGGATTTGTCCATGTTTTGACCCCTTTTGTTTTAAACAGATGTGCCCATTGCTTGGCCTACCTCCCATCTCCCTCCATCTTCCTCTGTTGTTCTTCTTGCACTCGTACAGGGTCAAATAGTGCATGCACTTCATTTTCCACCTTTCCTAGTCCTAGTGGGCAGAATACTGACCTCTCAAAGATATGCAAACCTGTCACCTTATACAGCAAAAGAGACTTGACAAATATGCTAAACGTTATGGACCCTGAGATCGGAAAATATCCTGGACTATCCAAGTGGACCGAAACAAATAATGAGCCCTGAAAAAAAGAAAAACCTTCCTGACTGCGCTTAGAGAGAGAGATGGCTACTTTGCTTTGGATGGAGGAAGGAACGCAAGCCAAGGAATCCAGGAACAGGAGAAAATCACTTGAAGCTGAGAGCCTAGGGGATAGATTCTCTTCTGAAGCCTCCAGAAGAAACACACATTTACTAACACCTTCATTTTAAACCTCTGACCTCCAAAGTTGCAAAGTAATAAACATATTTTCAGGAGACTACACCTTTGTGGTAATCAGCTACAATTGTGATAGAAACGGATGCCGTTAATGTGCACTTGCTTTTCTCCACTCATTTGCTCCTTGCTCCTTGCGTATTGATCTCAGACTTCTCTTGTCTTGCTTTCTTGCCTCCTAGAAATCATCTATTTTCCCTGAGTCATATGTGGTGTAAACAGGGCTTCCTTTCTGCACTAACCCTTCATGTAGTGTGTTAAAAAATCTTCTGAGATAAATTTGCTCATATTAGATTTAACACTCTTAGTGTTTAACCATGATGCAGCTATTATTTAAAGAACTATACCCTTGAGAAGCTCCAGGTCTTAGTCTCAAATTTTCCATTTCCCACTGGTATGACCTTTGATAACTTCACTAGCCCTTCTGAGCCTTACTTTCTCTCCAGAACAGGAACCCATGGAGAGTTCCTTTCTACTCTGTTGATTTTGAATTCTATGAAGGTACGCATCCACCCAGTGAGTGTGGAATATGGACTTTCTACAAGACACTGAATTTAAAATATACTTTATCTTATTTATTTTTTGCTTCAAGACTCCATCTTAAGTGTACATGTAAGGCTTATGTAGAACAATGGGGGCTGCTGCTTGTCTAGTAAAACATATTTTCATAGACACTCTGAAAAGGATCTAATTAAAGCTTGACACCTCACCATGGGGGTGACCCGAGGGTTGGATAGCGATGCCTGTGTCATCTTCTTATGGCAAAAATGAAGTGGGAGAACTCATGGAAATTTGGAATCTACACATAGGTTTCCTAGGATAGAATCCCAAGTTAAGAAATAAGCTTGTCACTCTTCTGTCAGAAACTAGAATGTATTTGAATACTTACAAATTCACTTCTAGCCTATGCATTTGCAAACCGAATTTTCAGAATCCTCTTTGTGGATCTCTCAATGAGAGTCTCTATGCTAAAGTGCTTTGGGAAAGTAACAAATGCTGGATGTTACTGTAAATTCAATTTTCTAATCACATATTCAACCTTGTACATCTTTTATTCCCAGCATTCTGATAGTAGAGTAGACCTGTTGGGAAGAAATTCTAAATTTTAATCTATTTCCTTGATTTCTCTACCTTCCACCCTCCAATGATAACTGAAGCTCATTCCTGGGATGCTGAGAAAGCTTGAGGGGAAGATTGAACTGAGCTTGCTTCCGTTTGTGTCTCCCTAGACACAAAGGAGATAAACAACAGTAAGCTTTCTTTTCTAATTCTTTGAAGCATCAGTCACTATTAAAGAGAGTTCTGGACTTCGCTGTTGGGCAGACCTGAGATGAAACCCCAGACCTATCTCTTGAAAGATAATGGGAACATTAACTAACTACTTTAGAGCTGAACTTGATTTAATGTAAAATGAGGACGATAACCACAGATATGCAAATGATGTTGTGAGAAAGGAATTAAATAATTTCTATTAAGAGAGTATCTATGTGCTTGCACAGGGGTGTTTCATGGACATTATCTTTCTCAAGACATCTCTAGTCTGATTATTCAAACCAGCCAATTATTTGTCAAGCATTACAGAAAGAGGATGAAGAGTGTGCAGCTCCCTCAGTGAGTGGCATTAACACATTGACCATCCAGTGGGAAAAAAAAGTGAGTGAAGCAATTTGTATGATCTGGTTACATAAACACCTGACCACTGTGTCAGGGAAATACCAAGCACTCAGGAACCATATAGGTCAGGCATCCCAATCACAGAGGAGGGGTCAGAGAAGGATCTCCGGAGGAGGTGACGTCTTACCTGAGACTAGAATGATGCATCTGAGTTCTGGGTGGAAGGTGGATGTTGGCGATGTCTGGCTCCCAAGCAGAGCAGTCTTATGGCGTGTCAAGGGCACAGACAAAAGAAGTCACAGTGCTATCAGAAAATGTGAGAGGGTGGAGGAAAAACATTAGGGTATAGGGTGGTGAGATAGATAGGAGAAGGTACTGAAAAGCAAAGCTGCAGAAGCAGGGATCTCGTAAGTAACTCTGTAATTAAAATTAGACTAACAAACTATCCTAATGGGAAACAGGACACGATCTGATGTATGAGAGTAACACGATTAGATTTTCTCTGTAAAGGGACACTGGCTATCCTGGAGGGTGAAGACTAGCAGAGGGAAAGTGGCTAAGAAAGGGCCCTGAGTGCTAACACCGGTGAGAAGTGGCGCACCCTGGTGGAGGAGCAGTTGGGTGCAGTCCACATACATCCCCGAGGTCCCAGTTTCATGTCCCGGGGTCTGTGAGAACAGCCAAGATGAACAACAAAATAAAATGAAGTGTTTCCTCCTCCTCTGGCTTCCTGCCTGCCTACTTACTCGCCTTCCTTCCTGCTTGCCTTCTTTCTCAAAAAAAAAATAAATAAAGTGGGACAGAAGTGGTTAAACCAGATGACAGTGTCCTTGGTGAGAAGTGGAAGATTGGTGAGCAGTTAAGCCTAAATCAACAGAACTTAACAAAGGGATGTTTGCCTGTGGAGAAGGTGTCGATGGTGATGCTTGGGCTTCTCAGTTGGGCCACCGGGTGAAGGGATGTCTTGTGGTGGTACCCTGCACCCGGCATTCTCACAGCTTCCAAGATGCTGCTGCTGCTAAGAAAGCTGGCGAACGGGGTGAAAGCCCTGTGCCACAGAGGGCAGAGGTATCAGGGTCTTGCAATGTCCACAAGCAGTGAGATCAGCATCTCTGAGAAAACAGGTTCCGCCTTTGCCAAGCAGCACTGGGGCCACTTGCGCTGAGTAGCCTTGCGCTTCTGTTCTTGGCTTTAGAGATTCTCCAATTTTGTCAAGTCACTCGGTCGAGTTCTCCAACTGGGTTAAAGCTGTGCAGGTGTATGTGACATTGCACAAAACAGTGTGCATTTTCCTGGTTGTGGGCAAAGCCCTGCAGGTACGTACAGCGCTCCCCAGAGGCGGTGAGGTCTCCAGCGTCTGAACAGTCACCCCTTGACCTCGCTCATCCTCATCCCTCTGCAGAAGTCTCTCACCCTTGGGTTCAGGTGCCCACAGAAGGTTTCCTTTTATCAGTGCTCTGATACCTACACCAGTAATTCCCTGCCCTGAAAAAAAGCTTCTCCTAAAAAAAAACTATAGTTCTTCCAGAAAATTAAAGGGAACTCATTGCCTTGCCCTTGTCTCCATTGTTGAAAAACTCGCAGCTCAGTTTCCCTGAAGATGCTGTTTTCAGATTGCTGGGCAAAAAAGAAAGGGGAACCATAGAACGAAGAGAAATCCCTAACCTCGCCCTCCACATTGTTCTGTGGCTATCAGGCCACCGCAAGGAGAAGACAAAAGTCCTGGCCAAATCTGAGACAGCCCAGTTGACAGTTTTGTAGGGCCCAGGACTGCCTATCTTGCCATTAAACCAGAGGGCTGGGATTAGCCATTGATCAGGAAAAGCGTTCTGGACAAGGAGATCGCAGGCTATTAATCTGACAATACGTTGGCAGCTCTCTATCTACCCAACCAGCCCAGAGGGCCAGAGCTTCATTACGACCCACACGACTTGCCACTGGCGAAATAGAGGGTCTTTTAATTGGAACAGGGGACACTCTAGGATTAGGAAAAGATAATAACTAAAAATAACACCCCACAAATAGAATATTTGGATGCATTCTCTATCGATTGGGACCCTCTCCCCTGAGGGGGAGGATCCTAGGGGGGAAGAAAGCAAAGCTGAGCCCTCTTGGAGGAATCTGAGGGCTTATAGACAGGGGAGGACAACTCCCTCTCTTGGTAGTGAAGGGTGAAGAGGCAGAGGGGAGGGGAGGACAGAGCAGGCTGCTCTCACCGATGAGAATCCAAAGTAACAGTGAGGAGTTTAAACTCTGGATGCCACTTAGTTTTTGTAGGCAGAGTCTTTTGCTTTCATCCCAGGATTTCAAAGCACCTCAAGGCCGTTAATTAGTCATAAGCAATTCAAGCCTGTCAACTTTTCACACCTAATCAAGGGCTGATATATGTCACCCCAAGGGATCAAATCAATAATTCCTCTGCACTCCCTCCCTTTAACCTTCTCCCAGGTCAGTTTTTATTGCAGGCCCACTCCCCTTCCCTTGATTTTCCTTCTACAGTATCTGATTCTCTTGCCCTTTTCTCTCCTCTTCCAACATTTCCTCTTTCTCATTTCCCCTGGGTGGAGTTGAGGGTGGGGAAGGCGGCTGCAAATGAAGGAGTTTGAGGCCAGATTTCAGAAGTCCCAGAGTCCCAGACTTTCACCATGAAAGGCCTCTCTCTGGCAGTCCATGATTATGAAGGAAGGTTTAACATAAATACAGCTCAGTGTCTTTAAGCTGGCTCAGTCCTTCTCATGCCCCCAATAAAGGTGAAGTTCTTTTTCACTGGAATCAATCACTTAGACCTGGAATGACTCATCCAAGGTGAGTGTGTGGTGTGTGTGCTCATCTCTGCTGCCATGCAGACATCACTAGCAGAGCACCACGATTTCCACAGACATCACTAGCAGAGCACCCAGTTTCCTCAAACCACCCTTAGATCCAACATTCCTCTCAAAAGATAATATGGGGCCTGCTTTGCCATCTCTGACCTGGAGCCTCCTACATGCTCCTTGCCCTGCTCACAGTCCTTTCCCTTTATAGTCAGTTTTATTGTCGTTGATGTCTTTTTGTTCTAATACGTGATAGCTTTGAAGATACAAAATGCTAGCCACTTTGAAGTTATGCAGAATAATCATGAAACAAATGCTCGTTACCTGACTAATCTCAATTAAATATGAGACTGTAACCCAAGAATTATATCACAAGAGGATATCTCCCCATCCCATCCCACACCACTGGTTCCATCCAAAAAGTTAATGACTCTCTTGAATTTTATATTTATCACACTCTTGTTATTATGCACACACACATAAATATGTAATATTTATTATGTACATTTTACCACAGAGATATACACAATATCTATAATTTTATAATATATAATATTTATAATATAATATATAATATTTATAATTTTATCATAGATACCTATGTTAGTATATGTGTATGTCTATAATCACATAAGTATATACTCTTAAACAATAAATACTTTGAATTTGCTTTGTGTCTGAACTTTCAGTAGTAATACACAGTATTCTGGATATAGCCAAAGCAATGGTTCATGGATTTTACAAATCTAATCTAGTCCATTACGTAAATGTTACTAGATTTTGTTCCAGGTATTATTAGTATTATTTGGATTTTCCAATCATATCTGCTATACAACTTCCTAAACATTTCTCACGGCGCAAATACACAAAGTTATTCTTAAAGGACTTATTTTTCACCTAAGTTATTAGATTCCAGAATCTTTGGGTGTTTGAAATGATCAGAATTTTTACTTTTTTCATGTGTGTGTCCTATAATTTTCTCTGCTGGCCTAGAATTCATACACTTTCTGTCTAGAGTCTGAATGGTAGCCCTGAGAAAAATAGCATATATTTAACTATAAAAAATTAATATACATCACTACTAAAGATAACTAATATGTTAAATTCTTGGGACTAATAGAAGGATATTAGAACTTCTGTAGTTCAATCAACTAACGTATTGCTCCTGCCCACTCTTTAACCCTTGCCCTTTTAAACACACAAATTAATCATTAATTATTGTATGAGGATAGCTATTGCTCATATCTATATGCATGTGTATTATTTTATTCATGAACTATTACATTGGCTTTAAAGACAGTCCTCTGGACTATTTTTCCCCTCATGTACATTTTTGCTGATTCTCTCATTTTTGCTCTATCAGTGAGGTCAGTGGTAAACTTCCTTCTTTGTGCAAGTCAGTGTATGTTCTTCAAAGTGCCTTTATTTCATATTCACCAGTAGGCTGAGGGAAATAAAAACACCTGATCAAATTCTAAAGCAAAAGCTTGCTATTCAAACAAGGAGATAATGTACCATAAAAATAACGCAATTCTAACTAAGATGAGGGGTATGTTTAACTTCTTCTTTTGGCCTTGGATAAATTATTCAGCAATATTCATTAATTTATGTGTGAAATAAACATATGGTGTGTATCTGCTAATTGCTTTGCTCTGTCCTAGGTGTTCATGACTAAAAATATAAAACTTCGTTTGTGGATGCAATGAGTTCAGTGTATAAAGAGAGTTAATCACATTAGATATATAAAAGATTATTTTCTATATGGAGTAGTAAGAATGCATATTTACAGTGTCTTAAGAAAATACCCATGAGGACCTCCATCTGTGTTTAGGGAAGAGAGGATTGGTGAGAAGTGGCTTCCTAGAGGCCTTGAAAGTAGGGTAGATAGGGCATTTCTAGAAAGGAAGACAATACAAACAGATAATTTACAGTGACAAGACTTAGAATGGCATGTAGAGTTAATAACATGAAAGTGGGGCATAAGTCTGGGTTAAGACTCTGTGAGAGAACAAACTGGAGGTTTATTAAGCATAGAACAGGTCATGAAGGGTCATGAATGCTGTGCCCAAGTGTTTGGACTTCTCCTCATGGGCCATGAAGCCTCCTTACAAAGGTGAAATGGTAATGACAAGGTCATATTTGTGTTTCAGATGATTGACTCCGGCAAGTGTGAAGAGGCCAGATGGGGGACGGGGAGGTAAGATTGGTGTCCCATTTGGCTCTGAAATCATTTTATAGTCCAGGCAAGAGCGTATGAAAACCTTAAATTCATCATGGATATCATTTATAGACAAGACATGTACAGATTACAAACAAAAATAAGATCTTTGAAACAAGCCCTGCAGACTTTATTGCTAAAACTGCATGAGTGGTGAGCGAAGGAGAGAAAAAGAAGCAAAGAATAACCCCTTGCTGTCTAGTTATAGTACTGGGTGGATGGATGGGACAGCCACAAACTTACCAACTAAGAGAACCGAGGAGGAAATTCATGTTTAAAGCACAGGATTTCGAAAATGTTGGGGTTTGGATGCCAGTGGAAATTAAAATTGGAATAGTTGAATTAAAATTCTGGTCTCCAAATATTTTGTTTCATTTTTGTTTGTTTGTTTGTGATACAGGGAGCCATAACATTAGCCAAACCAAGGACACAGCTACAGCATATGAATATAAGACAATACTGGATTTCTAAATTATTGGTGAAATAGTACCCATGGTGGGTTTGAGGATGGTGAAAGTCAAGATTTGGTCTCTGTAAACTGTTGGAGTCCAATAGAGCAAAGAAGAAGATATTTTGCTGGATAAAAGGATGTAATGTGCTTCTCTCATAATCTTATGTCTCTGAAATTAAATTTCATTTGGCTTAGATTGTCCAGTTGAAAATAATTTCCATATAACAAACTAGTGTCTAAGGTGGTGTGCTCTCTATCAGATGGTTGTGCAAACAGGGACTTTGCTGGCAATGACTGTCATCAGGCTTCATGCTGAGTCTTTACCCATCTGCTTAAGAAGTGTGGGTGATCAGAATAGCCTGGACAGGAAACTGACTTAATGACTGCTTCGAGTTTTCCTAAATGCCTACCGTCCCTTGTCACCAGAACAAATCGAGTCAGTCTCTGTGAGACATAGAAGAGATTCAATTAATCAATGAATAGATCACCCTTACTCATGTGCATACTGAAGTGACCCAGACTCCCTTGTTCCGTTGAATGTATGTTCCTCAGACTTTTCCGGCAATCCTTTCTCCATCTAAAATTACCTGGAACCCTTTCTCCATCCACAGTGTCTTCCTGTAGAGTTATCCAAGACTTGGAAAGATGAGGCTCCTCTATTCTCTCAGGAGTAAGACTCCAAGTGTGAATCCCATGAATCTTCACTGTCACTGAGGCGTTACCTTTGAGAAAAATCCCTCTTTGTCCACAGCCACCTACGAACATGGTTTACAGGAAGAACTAGATATAACTCCTCCATCCTTTACCTTTGGGGCACCAGTGGAATGCAACAAGAATGGGAACTTTGATGCACTGACAAATGTTTTATCAGACCAGCCTCTCCAAGCAAGGATTTATCCATTTAATATGCTGCTTTGATAAAATTTCTACTGAGAATTTGTGATTATTGGAATTTTTTACAGAGTACTTCATAAGCTATTACATAAAACACTAATTATCCAATATTTCTACCAGCAGGGTCTCTTGTACTAATTAAATTAACACTGAAAACCGCTAACATCATTGATTAAGAGTCCTAGGTACTGTATATCAGCAGCAATTACAACAACTTCATTTGGAGGAAAAATTAAGTCTACGCTTCCCTAATCACAAGAGAGGGAATGATCATCTTTTCCTAAGGTTCTCACCTGGGAATGAAGGTTTTGTGATTTGTGTTTATTTTGACTCCCATTGTAGAGTTTAGTTTGGAGATGGCTGGTGGTCTTCAGTTTCAGCAAAGTATACCCTCTGATTGGGCTCAGTTTCCTTTCTGTAGTATGTTCATACAAAATTTGTCCTCATCTTAAGACTGTGACAATTGTTAAATAAGGAAAGTTCCATGAAAGAGTAGTTCTGAGCTTGACACACCAAAAGAGCTGGGTAAATGGTGGCTAATATCATAACCAGCTGTGTTTCTCATTCCCTTGTGCTAATGATCTCAAACAGTTCCAGTATCTTTTCCTGAAATCTCAGAGCTGAAAGATTCAGAGGAATGCCTTAACTAGTCTGTAACTTTTATTGAACAAAAGTGCTGACGTTCATCTAATCCAAGGACACTGCCTTGGTGGATCATTATAGCTGGATTCTTCCCTTTCTGTAAAATCTTTGTGGGCAATGTCAAACAACAAACGGGCATGAGAATCCAGGGTCACCGTTTCCCCAAACTGCTGTAGAAAAGGAGAATAGCGTGGTCCGCCCCTCATCCTATCACTCTGTGGACAACCTTCCTGCTCTGTGAAGATTCTGCTCAGAGATTTGAAGTCCCTGCAGGTATTTTGGAGAAGTTCTTTGTGGAAATTATTGTCATAACAACATTAATTTTGAAAAAGAAAGCTAAGTTTCATCCATCACCTTCTTTGCAGCAGTTATCAAGCTGAGCATATCTACTTCAGCACATTTCATCTCCACAGTAAGGAAGTGGTGTAACTGTCTCCCCATTGCACAGATGAGCACACAGATTCAGAACAGGTAAATACTTCTCCATGCTCACCCAGGTGGTGTATGATCGGGACGGAATTTAAATCTTGATCTTCTGGACCACAGAACCTACACTCGTAGTCACTGTGCACAGCACCCCCATGTGTAAAAGACTCTTCCTTCTTGTGAGCATTCCTGGAAAAATCTCATATTTGGAAACTCCTGGGCTCCTTGACCACCCTGATGGCTAGAGTCCAGGAGGAGACTCAGCTACCCAAGACCCAGTTCGAGATATTTCACAAAATTCCCAGCAGCCTCATTGCCAAGTAAAGTAAATTGACAACAGACATCACAATTCAAATTCTTCAACCTACTCCTGGCCTTCACTCCTCTTGGAATTTGCTTATGAAAAGACAACCACTCTATACCCAGATGTTTGCAAATGACTGAGTCTGACTCTGGTCCTTCTCTGTTCATTCAGAGTCCCTGAGACCCTCCCTTTTGATGCCCAATATCAATCTTCATCTGAAGTCTCCTTCCTTATTTTCTTTACAACAGAAGACTCTTATAAGAGTGCCTTTCTAGTTCAGCTTTTTTCAAACTGACCTGTCCCTGTGATCCCCAAGTCTCTCCTTCCCTCTACTTCTGCCTCCAGGACCCACTTCTTCAAATTCCTTTTCCCCACATTCCACATTCATTCCCCTTCCAGCTCAGCCTCCCTTTCTAGGCTTCTCTGGCCCTCCCCTCCCACATGCTCACACCCGGGAACTTAAACCATCTAATGGGCCTTCTTACTCAGCCTCAATATTTGCTTTCCGTTACATTGGATTTCTAGAGTGTTTGCCTGAATTAAAATGAGAAATTTTAGAGCAAACCAAAGCTTCTCAGCTGCTAAGCTCCATCATGTACTTTAAATAAAGAAAGGGGGGAGTGTGTGTAGAGGGGGAGCCTGATGCATCCACCTACACCCCAAATTGCCATTTCATCCCAGCCTGCCCCCCTGCAAACCCAGCTGGTGCCTACCTGGCCCCCTCGCCTCCCCCCCAGTTAAGTTAACAAAGCAGTTACGGCTCATCCGCTTAGCTCCCGCTAATCGACTCCCAGTGAAATAATATTTGCTTTCCATGCCTACTTTGAATCCCACTCACTTTGTTAAGAGATTGCCTCTGGCTGTCTCCGCTGGCCTAATCTAATAGTTTCTAGTTTGTACAAGCAAAGTGTTTTCAACCACCTATATAAATAACTTAAGCAGGAGAGGACACTTGTGTGGCCCAGTGCAGGGCTATAGGACATGACAGATCCCCTGCTGAAGCCTGGGCCAGCCTCCTGGGGGAGACCCTGCAGCCAGTGGGAGCAATTACCATACCACATCAGGCTGAAAGGACAGTATGTCTTCCTACAGAAAGGCAGATGGGAATAGACATTCCTGTCTGGTTTCTCTAATGCAAGAGACCTTCCTAAGTGCCTCTACCCCATCCATGTCCTTCCATGTACCGGCATCCCTTGTAGCCAAGGGGTCCAGAGAAAAATCGGGAAAGATGGAAGCAGCTCAGTCAAACTCTTTTCCTGTCAATCAGTGAGTGCAATTCACTTTATTTTCTTTAATGGTGGTAAAAATGTGCATAACATACATTTAATCATCCTACCCATTTTTAAGTTACAGTTCATCCGTGTGAAATACGTTCCACACTGTCACGCCAACAATCTCCAGGACATTTTCCTCTTACAAAATTGACATTCCAGCCACCAACTGTCATTCTCATCTCCCCACAACCCCTCATAACTGCCATTCTAATTTCTCTTTCGGCGACTTCGACTGCTCTAGGTATCTCACAGAGTGGAATAGCACACAATAGGTGCCACTTTTGTGACTGGCTTGTTTCATTTAAGATTTATTCATTGTGTAGCATGTGCCAGGGTCTCTTTCCTCTTTAAGACTGAGTTATAGTTCATTCTAGGAATAAGTCATTTTGTGTGTTCATTCACCCACCAATGGGCACTTGGCTGTTTCTAGATTTGGGGGCATGTGGATAATGTTGCTGTGAACATGGGTGGACAAGGTCTTCTTCAAGATTCTGGTTTCAATTATTTTGAAAGACACTCAGAAACGGAATTTCTGGATCATACGGTAAGTTTGTTTGTAACTTTTTGAGGCCCCGCCACACTGCCCCACAGCGACTGTTCTCTTTCCTACTGCTACCAACTGTATCCCCGGGTTCCAGCTTTTCTACATGCCCCCTAACATGTGTCATTTTCTGTTTGTTTATTTTGATAATATCCTTCATGAGGGGTGTGATCAAATTATATTTGTAAAGCCATTTCATTTTCAGCTGAAATGAGAAAAAACCCAAAGCAGGTCAGGTTGGGAACATAAAGTTTTATTGGCACAGAGTCACACTCGCTGCAGGCTTATTTTCATGGCTGTGATCACACTGCAGGGCAGGGTGGAGAAATGGCAACAGAGAACGTATGTGTGACACAAACCCTAAAATACCTGGTTCTTTGCCGGAAAAATGTTTGTCAAACCCTGTTCCGAAACCCATAGAATCACATCACGGGTCCCCTTATCAGAACTCTGACATTTCCTCTCCCAGAGAGTTAGGACTAAAGCACAACCTCCTCACATGGAACCCTCACAGGTCCAGTGTGTGTGTGCAGGGTGAGGGAGGGCAGAGAAGCATCACCCAGCCCAGCTGAGGATGGGGGTGTCAAAACAAATATCTTAGGAAAGGCCAGCAGGGGAAAATCAATCTGGGGCTGAAGTGATAGGAAAGGGTATTTGGGGAGCTAGTAAGAGGGGGCTGGTAGTGGAGCTGGGCTGGGAAGGACTGGATGGACAGAGACAGGCAGAGACGGGCTGGGCTGGTGAGAGGCAGAGCGGGGAGGGATGAAGAGGGAGGAAGGGAGAGAGAGGGAGAAGGAGGGAGAGAAAGTAGGGGAGAGAGAGAGGAGGGTGAGAGAAAGGGAGGAAGAGGGAGAGAGAGAGGGGAGGGAGGGAGAGAGAGAGAGGGAGAGGGAGGGGGAGAGAGGAGGGGAGAGAGAGAGGAGGAGGAGAGAAAGGGAGGGGGAAAGAGTAGGGGAGAGAGTGTAGGGGAGAGGGAGTGAGAGAGGGAGAGAGGCTACAAATAAGTTTGTTAACTGGAGGAAGAGCAGCTCTCAGTACAGGACTGAAGGACTCTGGATATCATTAGAGGGAGTTTCTGGGACATGCTGGAGGCAGACCACATCACACAGTGGAACCAGGTCCTGGGGGATGAATGATGCACATTGGGCATTTGGCTTTGGGTTTGATAGCAGTTGAGTATCTTGGGAATTTCCATGATGATCAAATGAGACCCCGTGTCCCTTCTAATCCTTCAGAAGCCCTCAGTTTGGGGGTGAGGGGCATCTTGACTTCTCTAAGCATTTGAACCCTCAGTTCTTGCTTCCACTGAATTAATTTAATTTGCATGCAATCTTTTCCTAGATGTCTGACCCATTTTTGTTCTCATGGTCGCCGTCCGTGCTGGTAGCCCCACTCTCAGTTCTTTCACTGACCCTGACATCCCGTGTCCAGCACCAGGCTGGACAATACTGGGGACGGGACAATCATAGCCCTGATACCAGAGATCGGATATGCCAGCTACTGCACCAAGGCTTTTACATATTAACCCCCCTTTAACAACTGGTGTTTCTTGTGTTTATGTAAACACTACTCAGAAATCATTTAGCATTGACTATCAGACAATAATCCTGTTTTTCAAGAGGAACTTAGTATGCCGCATGCCTGGCATTTTTCCTAGGTCTTATCTATCCTCTCAAATCTGTCCCTTTTGTCTCCCCTGCCTCAAAAATTCCCCAAATCCGATTAATTTCTCATCAAAAGAATCTTAATTCTTTCTACAATCACAGTCTCCTCTCAGCATCTTACCTTCCAAATCTACACCAAGATTTGTGCCTCTGTCCCTGGTCCCCCAATGCCCCTTCAGAGGGAGACTTGGGGGACATGGAAAATGACAGATGCTCCAGTCTCCTCACATCAAAGAAGCAAGTCCTTAAGAGAATATGTTTTCCAAATAATTTAATATGGATTTGAGGCTAAAGCAGAAACCTCACACTCTCTGTGTCAGCAACGACAGCAAGTACTTGACTTTTTCCAAGTGGAGAGAAGTAGTCAGGAAAATCAAAACAGTCACAGTGTCTGAAGCCCTACACTGTGCTGTGCTTTGTATTACTGTCTGTCTGCAAGCAGACTCCAGGTCCTTACTGTGATGCAATTTGTCCCCGTGAATAAACTGACGGCCAGGGTCACACATTGAGTGAGGAAAACACTCAGAATTTAAATCCTTTCCCTTTCTTCTCTATTATACTACTTCATCTAGGTCCAGAGGGGAAAGAGATTGGTGTAAGAGCTGGTTTTAACTTGCTGTGGCTGTCCCTTCTGACCCTTCCATTGCAAACACAACATTTCCTCTGACTCCTGTGTCTCACCCACCTTTCTATTCACTCTCAATCCCACAGCAATGAGTATATCAAGACTCCCATGAGATCTAATAGTCCATCATTTGCAACATCTTTTATTTTCTAATTTCCCTTTGCAAAATCAATAAATGCTTATCGATGCTGCGAATAACATGAAAGCAGATTTCTCCATATTATGAGAATTAATATTTATAGCATTGAGCAGACACACCAAAAATAAATAAATAAAGCCACTGAGTTCATGAAAACCTAAATATGTGTGTTTAAATGCCTGCAACCAAGAGAAACGTGATGCATTCAAGAGTTCTAGTGAGAAAGTTCCCAGTTCCTGTCCCAGCTGCAATAGTTCCCACTTCAAAGGATTCTTTTGCGGATTAGATAAATGAGACCATTAAAAGCACACAGCACAACGTCTGCTCCCGATAGTAGGAGATACTGTATCAGCATTAGTCACAAGGCAGGTTAAGTCCTTGGGGGCCCAGGTTGTCTCTCCCTCCTGGCCTGAATTACTCCTCCCTCCCCCACCACCCCCAACAGCAGCCAGTCTTTCCACTTCCTGCCTGCCTGCTGCCCCCTAACTCACCATGTGGCTTCAGGAAAATCCATACCTTTCTCTTTACCTTAACATTCCTCCCTTTGCATCCCGTTAGTTTCATTGCGTGGCACAGCAGAGAAATGACTTTATAAATGCTCAGGCATAACTCCTCATTTTCCTGAAACAACTGTCTGAAGAGGAGAGGCTTGCATTCCAATCAGAAGCAGAGCAACACCTTTTAGGGAAGCTCCTTGGAGCCTCTTCCTAGGAAATCCATGGTTTCTAAGGAGACTTCAGAAGTATTGATCTGAAATCAGTGTCAGATGAATTTGAAAGGCCAAGCCTCCCTCCCCCTGCCCCACCCCCAATTATGGAGAACTTTTCCAGCCTTGCCTAAAGAAGGCTGCAGAGGTGTCCGAATGAGATGACTTAGCAAATCCTTTCTGAATGATCAGACCCAGGTGGATACTAGACAAGAAGAATCAGGTGAGATGGGAAACCGCAGACTTTGAGGGATGTGGGCCACACTGGAAAAGAGAAGTGAGACATGATGCTGGTCTGGAGGAGGGCAGGTGGGGATACAGCAGCTGACACTCTGTTGCCTGATTTAGAGTGAAATCTGACACTTTCCTGAAAGGTCTCCCTTCTTTTTCTCTGACAATCTGTCACACAGGTGACACCCCAGGAAACCTGGATGACCCAGACAAAACCAGCTTGTGCTGGTCACAGAACTGCAGACACAGGTCTGGAGTCTTTCTTCCTGAGTCTGTTCCTCCCCAGGAAGGTACTTCTGAGTTAAAATCTAGGGTCCAAACAGGAACAAAGTTATGAGATAGCTGCCTTATTTCTACTCAGAACTGACTGTTTCAGATGCTCTCACCAGAACGAACCCCACTGAGAGGGATGCTGAGCTCACTGAACGCCAGGGAGGCATCCTTATCGGTGATAAGGTGATGTGGTAAGAAATGCATATTTGGTCTTCAACCCAGAACCTGACCCATAACTCTAAAAGCTCTAGCAACTCCCAGAGTGGCGGAGTCAAAGGGGCATCTTTTGTTACAGCATTTGCTTAGAGTTCCTGATTACTAAAAGGAGAACTTCTAAGACCTTTAGTGTGAAAATGAGATGAAAGGTGGGTGGGGGCCCTGGATAGCTTCAGGAAGGGACTGACACCTGAAAGATGTACTTAGAGGGTTGCAACTTTCAGTCCTCCCTCCTGCCCCCAGGGGAGAGAAGAAGGCTGGAAGATCAAGCTAATGGCCAGTGATTTAATCATTGATGTCTATGTACTCACCCTTTCATGAACCCCCTAAACAAAGCCTGAACCATGAGTTCAGAGAGTTCCTGCTTGGTGAACACCCTGAGGTGCTGGAGGGTGAGGCTTCCAGAGATAGCCTGGAAGCTCAGTTCTCTTTCCCCAATGCCCTGCTCCGTGTGTCTTTTGGACTTGACTATTCCTGAGCTGTAGTTTTTATAAACTCAATACTAACTAACTAAACTGTTTTTCTGGGCTCATCGAGCTATTCTAGCAAATTATCGAACCCAGTGAGAGGCTAGTGGAAACCCCTTCTCCCGGGTAAATGGCTAGCTAGAAGCAGGGGCGCTCAAGACTTGTGGTTGGCCCTTAAGTGGGGCAGTCTGTGGACTGAGCCCTGACTCTGTGAGGTCTATGCTAACTTGGGTTAGCGTCTGCATTCCATTAAATTCTAGCCGATGTCCAGAAAGTTGCAAAACGGAGAAAAAATGGAGAAATGGAAAAGTCGCAAAGTGGAGGAAAAAAGCCTCAGACACTTGGAGTCAGAAGTGGTCTAGGAAAAATAGATAACAACCTTAATATCAAAGAGGTAGATTCTGGAAAATGCTTACACCACAATTGCAAGCTGCTGTCACTCCAGAAGCACCTGTCACAAGTTCCCACCATTTAGATGGACCTCCTTCCTGACATCTTGATTTTGCAAGATGAAATGACAGCCAGAGACCTTAACAAGACAAAAGACAGAAGGAGGTGGACTCCTGGTGTGATCATGGATAAACTAGGCTTGAAGTAGGGAGGAGTCAAATGCAAATGATATGCAAATTTATAGGGGTCCCCAAGAGAAAGGGCAACATTGAAAAACCACCATGTCCTGCTTGGAGTGGAGCAGACATCGGTGCCTCCTTCCCTCCCTTTCCATAGCTGAACAAGAAATCCCAACAAGCTTGCTCAGGAATTACTGTTCTTCTGATCACTACTTCCCCAGGTCACACGGGTAAAATTCTATTTGATGTAGACTAGAAAAAGGAGAGGGTTTTTTTTTTTTTCCTCCCTGACATATCAATGAGTTTTGGTTTATTCAAAGGAGCGTTGTTAAGGGACTCTTATGACCCATAACAAATATATTACATAACAAATAGGATATACTAGCAAGCACAATCTTTCTGTCCCATGCACAAGTCTCTGGCTTAGTCCTTTGCCCCAAGAATTGAGGTTTTCTTAAAACTATTTATCCATCTACATTCTGATCTCTTCTCATCCGCCATGACCTATCTTAGAGAGGCAGCACTGCTATAAAGACCTCAGCCTTTCCTCCCCTACTTGAGTCAAGAACTAGCCGAGCTAAGGTGAGAAGTCATTTGAGGTACTGGGGAGAGTAGATATGTGGACATTTCAACTGAGGAGGCCACTGATGATGTAGATTTAGTCAAGCAGAAAGAGGTGGGGTATTTCAGAAGTTGCAGGGGCGTCAAGGAAGAGCTAACAGGTTGACACATGTTGGGAATCATAAAAAATTCAATCTTACTAGATACCAGTGGCCCTGCAGTCACTGGAGAAATGAGGGTAGAGATGTGAGAGTGAACCAGGTTACACAGGAGCCTTGTAATCCAAGAAAAGTCCTAGGGATGCTATTCTCAAGACAATAAGGAGCCACTGAAAATTTTGGAAGAGAAACCTCACTAATGCACACTGTCTGTGATTGGAGGGTCCTCTATCTGGCACTCATGATAATACATAAGAAAGTGTTCCTGGTTTCCAGGTGAAAGGTAATATGGGACAGGATACCAATGGGGATAATAGAGAGATCAGAGAAGAGAGGACGGGCAAAAGAGATCTGAGGAAGATTGAAAATACAGGGATATGCAATTGTTTGAGTTCGGAGCTAAGAGGGAACATTGATAGTGATTCCCAGATTTCTAACTTGGGAGACAAGAGGAAGAGATAGGGAAGGGACATGGTACAAGCAAAGAGGGAAAATCCAAAGATTGCCATTCTAGTCTTCCTTCTCCTGGTCCCCCTCTTCTTCAACCTCTGCCTCCTTCCACACCACACCACTTTCTTTATGGGACTGTAGCCTGAGGCACTCTAAACATGGGTGCTTTTTATAACTAATAGTGCTGAGTTAGAAGTGGCTACCAGGCCACCAAGATGTGGCCACAAAGTTGAACGGGATTGCCTAGTGAGAGAAGGAAATTCTCCATGGGGTCCCTGAAGCCTTCAGAATCTTCTGGTGCAGAAGTCCTCTGCCCAGCTTTGACATGTGATTGGTGAACAGAGACTGCAGAAGTCCTAAGGCTTCTAGAAATCACAAGGAATGTCCAAGAAACATCCCCAGAGAAGCCCTGTGGATTGTGAGGAGTTTCTTCCCTGGTAATGGAACATGATTCATCCTAAGATTCAGATCCAGAAATTGATTACTGGTGACAAAAATGATGAGAGGGAAAATTCCTCACCTTCAGCTCAATATGACTATCCTAAGGATGTGGGTATCGCAAAAGACGATATATGTCCTTTTAGGGTTCCCTAAAGACTCTCAGAAGCCGTGTGATGACCAGTTTTCTATTGCCTCCCTTTGTCCCCAAACTCCTTGGATAGAAAGAAGAAAAGTTTCATGGCACCTTAATGCAAGCAGGTTATGTTTACCCCATTTCTGATGACCTCTGTGACCCAAACAAACAACTCCTCTCTGAGTTTCAGATTTGCAAAATGGGATGGCCGTAGTGACCTTCATTTCACAGAGCAAAATTCAGGAGAAGAAAAAATAAAGTGCCTCCTGGCCAAAAATAGGGGCTTAGTAATTATTTATTCATTCACTCATCCAACACATATTTGCTGAGTGCCTTCTATGCACCAGATACTGTGCTTGGTACTTAGGGAAAAAACAAAACAAAACCCAAGATAGGTGGCAATCTAAATGGAGCTTATATTCTAGTGTGTCCATGAAGAGGTGAAGAAAAAGAAGATATTTAACAAAAAGGTAAGTGGATTAAATAGTTTATATAACTGATATATGAAATGGTAAGAGCTATGAAATGAGGAAAAAGTTGAACAGGATACAGTAAGAATGTCAGGAATGATCTTGAGTAGGTCATTTCCTTTTCCTAAGAGTTTGACTTCATCTGCAAATCAGCTACAACAATAGCTACATCACTGGGCTATTATGAATAATAAATAAATACAAATCACTTTAGAATTATACCTAGACCTTGACAGATACTCAAGAATAAAATTTGATATCATCATCATCTTCATCAAAAATGTTGTCAGATTAGAAGGGACATTTGAGCAAAGACTGGAAGGACATAAGGGAATTAGTCATGGAGTCTCCATGGGGAAAGCATTCTAGGAATGGAAACCATTCAAAGTCAAGGCCCTAGAACAGGAGCTGTGTGCCAAGGAAGCTATGCCTCTGACATGGGAAAATGGTGACCTTATTTCACTAGTTTGCTCTGGAATTGGTTAAAAATGTCATCTTCTGTGTCTAGAGCAGTACTGGGATCATGGCTATACTCAAGTGAACAGTGAACAGATGAATGAACAAATTAATTCGTTGCTCTATGTCCCTTACCTGAAAAAAAAAAAAGAAAAAGAAAAAGAAAAGAAACAAATTGTGCTGAAAATAATTCATCAGTGTGGAAGGCTTCACAGAGGAGACAGCATTTGATCAGGGAGACAGAGCATGCGAGGCATGAGCAAGGGTCTATGACCATGCTGTTCAATGGAACAATGAAGGATGATCCATCTCACTCCTAATCACCCTGGCAGACGCTGCTGAAACTCTACACTTGCCTTAGGAGTGCATAGAAAAGAAGAGACACCCAAAATTTATGACTCTGTGTAATCCTCTTTAGTCTTCCAGAAGCATAGGATTGCTCATTTACATATAAATGGTCATAATTTTTTAATCATAGATAAATGCCATTCTGTTTGCTTGTCCTTGTAACTCCCTTGGTAGAGAAACAAGAGTGACTTATGACTCATGCGTAACAGCAATTAAAACACATATACACACATTTCCTTGCTTCTTGCATCTTTCTATCTCTAACTCGCCTTCTTCCACCCATGAGTGACAAGAGGCAAAAGAGGATGTCATCTTGATATAGCAGTAGTGACTACAAGGAAGAGCTCTGGACTCAAACACTAGGTCCCTACATTACCTTCAGTGCAATTTCGGACAAGTCCTTTTACCACTTTATATCCCAGCTGGATACTTTCTAATATGAGAAAATGTAAAATCGCATAAATTTTTTGCAAGAGTTAAAAGAAATTATACACTGAGATTACTAACAGAATACAAACATTCAGAGGTTAAAATTATTATTGTCATTTCATTATTATGACCCTATTGAACGGAGCTAGATATAAGTGATTCAGTTAAAATAAGCAATATGAATCCAAGATCTTACTCTCTTATCACAGAAGAAGAGGGGAAAATGAAGCCACCATTTTAGAATGCTGATGTATACTAGACTTAATGATGAGCATGTTGAAAAAGTTCATGTTTCACCCCTGGAGAAATATTTATTTATAAAACATCCTGACTACAACTCAAGGGAAGACTGATACTTGCATCTCACTAGTATTTGGCTCTAAGAACCATACCAGCACTAGATAAATCAACCATGAGTGGACAAAGATGCATTTGATGACTGTTTTAAAGACAACAGTGTTGGTTTCTGTTTCAGTCCTTTATTCTTACTCTGAAATAATCTGTGGGAAAAGGGGTGGAGTGGGGGATAAAGGTGAGATGGACACTTACTGGATTGCTCCTGAATGTTTTTCCTACTTTATCTCATCTTTTTCTCACACAACCCTATGAGGCAAGAATTATTACTCTAATTTGCAGATGAGGAATTTGAGGCCTAACAAGGTTAAGTAATTTACTTCACAGTTGATGCTGGCGAACCTAGATTTGACAAATCAGGCTGCCAGAACACTCCATTTGTAGCATGTTTTTCATTTTTTTATGGAAATAAGAAGTGTGGGATTATTTACTCTCCTCAGTTGAGGGGCATACATTTGCTAGGAATGACCAACTAACAACCTAGAAGCCTTTGCCCGGCTGTATACTGGTCTCCTGATGCGAGACCCATGAGCACCAAGACCTCAGTTTGTCTAAAATGAATCCCAACACCTCTCCACTCCCCCATCAATACCCACACTCTTACCACAGACCTGCTTCTTTTATGGTTTCTACATACCATTGTCTATCACCAGGTGTCACCCTAGAATTCTCCTTTCACTCTCCTCGCAACATTCTGTAAGTCACTAAATATTACCCAGTCTCCCTTTGAAGTCATGTCAAATCTGTTGCTGCTACAACATCATCAGGAATCCTGTTATCTCTTACCTGAAGCAGGTTGCTAGACATGGTATACATTCCTTGAGTATTGTTCTTCTGGTCCATCCTTTTTGCTATACCAAGGTTATTGTTGTAAAAGCAAATGTAATTGTACTACTCCTTTGCTCAGAAATGTTTGATGACTTGCACTGTCTACATATTAAAGATCAAACATCTCAGCTAGGCAATTACAATGCAACTCAACATTAAACTCATCTCCCATCTCCCACCAACTACCTCGGAAATGTCTAGCAGTTTCTCTAAACTGCAATGAATGTCTTTTTAAACTGTGCTTTCCCATTAAAGAAAATTTCTTCTCTGATATCTTATCTTTAATAAACATTAAATGCTATGCCTGTCTTGCCCAATCTACCCAAATTCTGCCATCTAACCAACATTCATGCACACAACAATCATTTCTCTTAAATCATGAAAACTCATACACACAGTCCCTCCCTCAATAAAACATGAGTCATGAAACTCTTAGAGATAAACATCTTTTTTTTTCTTATTCCTCTTTGTCTTTTTAGCACCTAGTCTGAGAATTTTTAGACAGTGAAAATCATAATGCAGACGCTACTTTGCATGTTCACATTAAACACATCATAAACATATTCCACCAACCTATGCAGACTTTCTAATTATCTTTTTAATTGATACATAATATTTCTTCTTGTTGACATGCCATAATTACTTAAACATTCAATTCAAGTCATTAAATTCAACAAACATTTGCCAAGTTCTTAACAAGTGGTGGTACTATGCTAGATTCTGAAGACACTGAGAGTAGTATATGGATTTAACCCCTAGCGACCTCACCTTCTATTGTAGACAACAAAAGATAATGGGTTCTGTAAGATAGGTATGTCCTCAGTGGGTTGAGAACACCAGGTAAAGGAATTTTGTTTTCTGAAGCTGTTGATGGAAGTGAAAGACAGAGGTGATATTTTGTTTTCAACTCATAGGTGAGTTTTAAAAGTTAAACAGAAACTTTAGAGAAATTTTTTTTTGAAAAATATAAATTATCTAAAGTCTCACAGCTTATAAGGGGCAGAGTTAGGATTTCAACACAAGTTATCAGATTCTGATTCTGAGACCCTCATTTATCTATTTTTGACTGGTGAACTACTCATCAGACAAAACGTGACTTTTCACAAGCTCTACATGCCTTGTGAGTCTCAGTTCTCTTTTTGGTTCAACATATATGCATTTCATGGAGCTGGACTGTGCTAGCAGATTTCTCCAATTCACATCTTCTTTAAATCTGATAACCAGGATTTTACAAAGTATGATTTGCTTTAGCTTTACAAAATGAGTTGGCTAACATGATGTATTTCTCATTCTTTATTCCTGTTTTCTTTAAGAATTGCAATGTTACCAAGGAAATATGCTAGAGCAAATTCCTGGTAAATATTAGGTTCTCAAAAGATGTTGAATAAATGAATGATCTACCAAAGGATAAATGCATGAATTAGATGTGTGGGAAAGAGAGGAGAATTAGTATTAAGTAAAAGGTATTGGTAGGGTACATTATTACATTTGCAGATGGCGGGGAAAAAAAGGTACCCAAATTAGTATATTGGTACCATGCCAGATGCACTGCTGCTTACAGAATCAGCAGAACCAAGTTCATCAAGAGTTATGAAAGCAACCCTACCCTTTGACTCATCCTTTAATCTAAGAAACTCATACAAAAATAAAAAAGGAAAACCAAGAGATATTATATACCCTATTTTATATATTAGTAAAAGTCTGGAAACAATCTAAAATGTCCACCCATAAAGAATAGTTAAATAAATTATAATATGTGAACTGAAAGGAGTATTATGAAGTCATTAAAATGGTAATTAGAAAGATTATGTAGCCACATGGAAAAAACATTTACTATATAATATTTAGTGGGAGAAAAAGCAGAATGCAAAATTGAATCTAGGACATCATTGCAATTATGTAAAAATGTGTGCATATGAATCAAGATACCAGAGGAAGAGGCACTCATGTGACTAGCTGTTTTAACTGCTCTGTTTTTCTTTTAAACATGTCCCTCAATTTGAAATAATGTCTTCTCTAGTTCAGGCTATACTCTCCAACCTCTAGGGGGAGCTCAAGTATTCCCCTATGGGAGGGAGCCTCCTCTATCCACCCTGGGAAGATAGAGTAGGTCTCTGACAAGCGCCAGAGGCATCATGAGATGTGCAGGGCTGGGTTTCTGGTGGATCACTTATAGGGTTATGAATATAACTGAACTGGAGCAAATCTTCCCCAGGGCCCTTTTTTTCTCTTGGTCTGTTCCCAGCACTTGGTCTGTCTTTTGGAATTATTTGTTCCTTGGCTTTGTCCTCTTCTGAGCATGTACACATTTCTCTTGCTTCTTTCATTTGGCCACTGAAATAAAAGGAATCTAGAGTATCTTTCATCTGGAAGCAAGCACCAATTATAGCTCCCTTAATAAAAAAGCAGAAATTACCTTGTAGGTATATTTGAGTAGGCGAGAAAAATGAATATTTGTGGCCCAAATTTCTAATCAAGCAATACAAAAAAACAGGAAACTAACTTTCCATCAATAGAATGCTAGTTAAATAGCTTGGGCTACATATTTACAATAAATATAGATTAGGAGCCACTCTGATGGCTCAGACATTAAGTCTGATGTTTGAGTGTGGACCTTGTGAAGCCTGAGGACCAGGGTTCGAAAGTCAGGACCAGCAGGAACAATGCAAATAAATCAGTCAATGAAAGTGCCTCCTCCTCCTCTTCCTTCCTTAAAAAAATGTTTATTCCTCCTCTCTAAAATACGTAGAGTTATTTTTAAAGTAAAACATTCATATGAGTTGATAAAGTTCACCAGTATATAGCATTTGGTAGGGGGAAAATGAGACACAGAATGTGTGGTATGTTTGTGTAAATTTTCCACTTGATCATGGGAACTTTTTTCTGTATGTACTAGTGCAAATAAACACTGAATATCTAAGAATATGTTTAAAAAAGACTGGTAATAATAGTTACCTAGGGGAATTAGAAATTGGGGGAAGGATGAAAACTCTCGTTTTACTCCTTATCATTTTATGTTATTTTATTTATTTACCATGTTAATTTTTTTATTTATCTTTTTAAATGGGATTAGGATAGGACCTAAGGAGAAAGAGGCTGGAATAGATGATTTATAATAAATCATCTTTTTTATTTATTCAAAATAAATATTTTATTTAAAATAAATTTATAATAAAATGGCTCTACATCTATACTAATGCTCTGTCACATCTCTCAAATATATTCCACCCCAGGTCATCATGATAAGAGATGGATAGATAATTGTGTTAAAAACTAAAATACATAAACCTACCATCACCACTACTAATATTAATATTACTGCCACTAATACTATTACTAATATTTAAATAATAAATGTAAGACAATAAAAGTATTTCATAACAACAATAGCATTAATAGGATATAAAGAAACCAAGCAAAAAAGGGAGCCGAAATAAAGGTCAATATTAAAGGTCAATCTTTAAGGAAAACTCTATAAAATATCTTATGTTTTTTAATGACAACAGGAGCAATCTTGCAACTCTATTTTAACCTAGTCACATTTTGACTAGGACAAAGGAAATGGAAAGTCCATTTAAAATAGGACAGGGCTCAGTCCCTGCTGTGGTTTCAAATTGGCTTCCTAATAAACTGTGACCCATTACAAATGGGTTTTAGCTGACTTTGAGCTTCCAAATGTTCTTTTTCTGAATGTCCCTTTCGCCTTAGTTTTGAGCCCCTTTTTGCTTTTTGCTTCTGAAATCCATGAGATTTCAAAGTCCATCGATTTTACCATTTTAAAATATTGCTTCTGGATGAGAAGAATGGGGAGTGAGGACTGACTATGGGAGCCAGAGGCAGAGGAACAAGTGCAGACTCATTTATAGTCAAGGACAGAGTCCTGATGTGGCCTTGCTCTAAAGCTGTGCCCAGACTAATCTCTTTTCCATGTGTAACCTCATTAGAGAACGTGGCTTCTCAGGCCTGCTGAGAAGGTAGGCCTTTTGTGGAGGACCCAGATCCTATTCCCCCAGCAGAGTTTAATTATCAGAAGACCAGAAATGTGAAGATTACTTATGTACCAACCAGGGATGCTTTGCTAAGGCGGTCACAGCCAAAAGCAGTCCTGTCTTTTCATCAGTTTCTCCGTAAGCACACGTGGCCCAGCGGTCTCTCTCAATGCCACCTGCGGGGAAGAACATGGCATGGAATCAAAGCTAATCTAGGGCTCTCATCCTTTATTGCCTACAGATTCCTCTCCTATCCATGCCTGGAACAGTCTGTAGAGATGAACTGACATTAGGGGACCCTGGCTCTCATGTCCTGGCATGTATATCCACACACCATCACTAATCATTGTTTCCCATGGCTCTCCCCACAGATTCATTGACAAATGGCTTGGTGTGGCGTTCATGCCTGATCTCTCCCACCAGAGAATCATGATCTACTCTCTCACTGACCATAGAAAAAAAAGTTAGCTCTAACCAGTACATGAGAAGTCTAATTTTTCAATGTCTCTTGCTTAGAATTCATAACATCTCTCACCATAATTTAACTATCGCAAAAAGAATGGCTTGAACCAAAAGCTCACATTGTGTTGCCATCATGTATAAATGTATAATTTTGCCACCACCGCAGGCCTGTGACCAAACAGCCAGCAAGCGATGGTCTCAACACCAGTAGGATCTGGAACAAAATGGTGAATTTCAATGTCCTTTTCGGCAAAAAAAAAAAAGAAAGAAAGAAAGAAAGAAAGAAAAATGGGGTTAGTAACATGGGATCTCTGAGATCACCAAGGAAATTAAATCAGCCGATGTTCATGAAAGTGTCTTGGCCAGTGCTAGGTGAGTCCATTCAGGCTCTACCCACAGCTGCGTCATCCAAGAATTCCTAAGTTACCAGAAGTAATCTAAGCTCTCGCTCCTTGAAAGAGTCTTAAACCATCCAGAAAAATTCAGCACTGAGACTTTCTATTTGTGTGTAAACAATTTTGCCATCAGTCATATTTTACAAGCACCCAGAACCGATAGACTTGTCCTTGAGATCACCACAGATCAGAGTCTAAATCTCCACTTACAAAGTGAATAACTTGCAACTAACTTATTCTGGAAGGCAATGCTATTTGCCTTCAAATAGGTATATTGCGATTAATTAGTATATTTTCATTTTCATCATTCTGTAATTTTATAGTCAAAAGACAATGTACTACATTGTCACCTGTATAGTATAGATATTGAATAGAACTGAAGAGAATACTCGCTCTAGGTGTTACTGGTTTTGTGATCTGGGGAAAGGCAACCAATGTCTCTGAGCCTCATTTTCCACAGAAGAGGATGAATAATAATCATATTTTCTACAAATTTTTACTGAATGATAATAAACTGTGTGTACATGTCCAGTCCATATGGTAATTATTTTTTGTTCCTATTCTGTTTTTATATTACCACCTATTATTGTCTGAAACTTTGCTGCATTTCTTTTCCTGAAGGCATCATGAAGGCTGTGACTTCTACCTCTATTAGATCGTTTTCCTCTGCCTCCACACCAAAGTTAATAATAAAATGACAAACATCTAAGGTAGCTCTTAAAAACCAAGGCAATATCTCTCATAGAACACCACATATAATACACTTAGGGAACATTGCTGACAACTCAAATAAAAGATTAGGTTTAATCACTCAATCACTGTTTTGAATTATCTCTAGAACATCATCGGCAAGTAGTCATCAGACCTATGTTTGGGCACCCCCGCCCAGTCTCCAGAGCCATAAATCTACCTTAATGGCATCTATGCAGCAGGTTTAGCAGGTGTGTGAATCGTGAAGCCGCTTTCCACCTTCCACCCCTGGAAGGCTGCAAGTAATGATCAGGCCACCAAGATGAGCCTCAGAATTCTTTGCTTCAATCCTTCATGATTATTGACACAGCAGAGTCCTCGTCCAAACTCCACATGTTAGGGAATTCACTTTACATGGCGCCGTCTCCTCTTTCTCGCCCTCTTCTTATTTGTGGCCTTTAGTGAGACATAGAATTCTGTGTGTTCTCCTCACGAGGCTGTTTCAGAAGCGCCCAGTTTTTCAGGTCCACACTCAGGAGGAACTATTCTCTGCAACCACCACCGAGACTCCAGACTGTGACTGAGAGAAAGAGGGTTTCCTCCTCATGTGTTCACGAAGAGGAAAAAGGAAAGGCCTATTGACTTCTGAGCTATTATGAAAATAAATATAATTGCATGAAAGAACAGAAAAGTTTGGGGGCCACCCAAGCAAATAACACTTTCCCAGCACTGCCCTATCATCTCTAATTGGATTTTCTATCATTTTCTGTAGCGTTTCATAAAAAGGTGTCAAGATTCAAACAGGCATGTCACAGATACACAATCTGGCTGGTTCTTCGGAAACCACCCCCAAATCAGGCAAAACAGCAAAGGATTTTTCTTTCCTCTAGTCCCAGTTTGGTTTTTGACTTTCTTTCTCACTCCTCTTGCTCTCTCTGCATGAGAACACAGGCTGGTTTTGCTGGACCTGGGAATCATGAAATAACCACTTGAAATAGCCAAGGTTCAAGGTTTAAGTGTCAAGTTCAAAGTGTTTCACTTGAATTGATTTTGGATTGAACACCTCCCCTGAGAAATATAAAATTCCAAAGGTCATGTTTTGTGGCTTTCCTTCAGGTTTAGTCAGGATGTGTTATAAAAGGTGCCACAGAATCTTGAGCAAACACTTTTTTCAGGAATTTGGAGCAAAAAGAGAGGGTATCTCAGGACTTCTGAAAGTTGGGCACTCTTGTTATCTGTAGAATCGTATTCCCAGAAACAAGTTATATTCACTTGATTTTTTCTGAAACACAGAAGACCGTTTTAATGAAATTTCTGAAGAACGACAAAGAAAAAAACAAAACTAACAACAACAACAAAAAAAAACAACTAAATATCTGACCTACATCCCTCACTTGTTTTGCTCTGGAAGCCCAACCAGAGATCTCCCAGTAGTAAGACTGTTCCATCAACCTCTCCTGAGGCCTTTAGGGAGATAAGCAATCAGCTTCCCTCAGTTACTCAGAGCATTTCCCACCCAGCAGCCCAGCCTGGTTCTGCAGAGTTGCTGACCCCATTGCCTATTTATGCCATAGCAAATTAGCACAAACATCTAGCTGAAAATAACACAGATGCATTAGCTTACAATCCCGGAGGCCGCAACTCTAAACCAGGCCTCACATCAAGGTGTTAGCAGTGGTTCCCTCCTTCTGGAGGCTCTTGGGGAAGACCAACTTCCTTGCCTTTTCCAGCTTCTGGAGGACACCTGCACTCCTTAGCTTGTAGCCTCATCTTGGCCTCCAAAGTCAACAGCATGGTAGCTGCATTTGTATTTGAAAGAAAACAAACAAAAAAGAGTAAGACAGGCACAAAAAAGGAAGAACAATAACAAGCAAGCCAGTCACTCACATGATCCCATCTTGTGGGGGCCCCTCTGGAAACCTCAGTTCTTTGGACAAGGTCCAAAGGTTTATTCTGATTTTATCCTCTCAGTATAGTATCTTCAAATCTCTCTGTTACCCTCTTCTTCCATATATAAGGGCTCTCACGTGGTTGTAAGTCCCCCCACCCCCACAAGTCAGATGAATCTTCTCTGGCAAAACCTTCAGCTTAATCGCATTTGCAAAGTCTCTCTTACCAAGTCAGGTAATATAGTCACAGGTTTCAGAGATTAAGATGTCATCGAGGGGCTCCTATGCTGTCCATCACAGATGCAAAGGTAAAGTTATTGTCTAGAGTCTGGATCTAGGATGCAAGGAGAATGGTGAAGAAGAAGGCCCTTTAATGACAAAGAGGCTTTGTGCCAGGCCTCTGACACTGTCATTGCAGAATCCAGGGGAGAGGCGGACGGCTCCCATTTTCAAGATACGGTAACTGAGACTCGGAGAGTTTGCATGGTATTTCCAAGACACAGTTATTCCAAGACCTAAATCCAAGCTCTTTCCACAGCACTTTGCCACAGGCTTCACCACGCATATCAGAGGGCAGATATGTTTAGTGAGGTTTTATGACTCAGAGTCAGGGCTCTGCACAAATATTAACTTACAGTTGGTGACTTCTCAAAGCGAAACGTTGACATTTTTTGATGTTATTCCTCAAAGGTGAGACTTACTTTGTGAAATAGTTTTTCTCTTTAGTGGGAAGTAAGTGAAAACATTCTTCTATGTTTGGCTGAGCCAAAAGAAATGCTGTTTTCAAAGAGTAAGTAGTTTTCACCTGTGAATAATATATTACATTTCAAGGCTTTAGAGTAGGCTTTAAGGAATATCCACCAAAAAAAAAAAAAAAAATCAAAAGGTAAAATATTTCTATATGGAAAAGTATTTTTAAATATTTTAAATAAAAGGTTAGTCAGGGGTGAGAGAAGCAATGTAGAATTAAATAACTGGTATCCTATTCCCCCTGTATTTCTGAGCCAAATTGTATTGAGTTTTTAAAGAAGGAGACTTGGCATTTCCACAAAATTTGGACGAGAGGAAAAAAACATCTCATATAAATGCTGTAAAAATAAATCATGTGTTGGGCCAGAGAGAGCAGACCTCTCTATCCACCCCAAATTATCCTAAGAGGTTTTCTTTGAAATAAAGTAGACCTTTGAAATTCTGAATTATTAGAGGAACTGAAATCATACATTTAGAATTCTGAGTAAAGCCAACAATAGTTTCGATCTTTTCCTCCCATTTTTCTATCATACAAAATGGTCTTCGACAGTGTTCTGAGAAGAGACACGATGGACATTTTATACAGAGTTTGTGCTAAAATGTCTACACATTGTTTCATTAGTAAATTCTGATGGGAGGATGTGAGAAAGGTATCCCATTTAGGAAAGCGATAGCTGATTGTAGAAATAAGTCAATAATTCACTGATAACAGCAACAAGGCTGAAATCTTGATTACCACCTGGTCCAGTTTTTACCATATTAGCAGAACATTTACTTTATCCAAGCACCAAACAAATACAAATTTCAGAAATTAGAGTGTATGCTTCTTAGATCTCTCCATGTCCCTTCCTCTTTGTATAAGGATAATAACCCTATCAGATTAGGGCCCCACTCATATTAACTCATTTAAGCTTTATTACCTCAAATTGAAGACCCTCTCTCCAACTATAGTTACATGGGGGTTAGGGCTTCAACATATGAATTTATGAATTTTGAAAGGATATAATGTAGTTTATAACAGGTAAGTAGGTAGGTAGATGGGTACATAAATAGACAGATCAGTCTAGACAGAACAGTCTATATATAAACACATATATATATATGATAGTATGTATATATATTTATATGTGAAGGCTTATATATAATTATTTACTTATATATACTAATTAGCCTATAGAAAGATAAGTTTATTATGCATATAACATATGTACATATATGTATGTTACAGGCATTAAAAAACTCACTTTTATATGTTTGTATTATATATATATATCTATCATCTATCTGTAGTTGTTTTTGTTTTTGTTGACCTTAAAAGCAATCATTTACTTTAACAATGAAAAGGGTTTATTTAGAAACAAACAACAGAAGAGAGGGAAGATTGGAGAATGTAATATGTTCACGTGACAACCCACATGTACTTTGAATGATGACAATCCATACATTAGTGTGTTGTGTATGTGTGTGTATGTGTGTGTGTTCTACAGGATAAGCTAGCTTGGTATAATGTTCTCCCATAAAACTTGCTTGATTGCTTTCCTAACATGTTCTGTAAGATGTGACTAATAACACCTATTTCATGAGGTTGTTATGAAGATTAAATAACACAATGTATTTGAATTAAGTTTCGCTTACTGATTCCTACAACTCTTTATGATTCAGATCAAGTAAAATCTCTTCCAATACTTTCTCTTGTGTCCCGCCCACTCCCTGGCCCTGCCAAATTGGGCTAAGGAGTCTCTCTGTGTACTTCCCTCCTCACTGCATGCACTACATCACATTTTAATTATCTCATTAGATTTTGAACTCTTTGAAAGCAGGAATAAGGTGCCATTAATCTCCAGACCTTCAGTAGCCTTCTAGCCCCAAGCACATAGACTGTTTAATGAATAATCACAAATGCCTAGCACAGTACCTAGAACATAATATTAATGCTATCTTATGTTATGTTCTAAAAACAGTAAAAATTGTGAACATTAGCTACTAAAAATGTTTTAGTTACTTCAAGTTATGGAAGGTTTTAAAATGATTAAAACAGTGGATGAGAAGATTCTTATGTTTCACTTTTATAATGACTTGTTATTTTTGAAATTCACAGCTTGGATAGTAAAAAGAAATGAAAAAAATGTGAGTTCCAGTACTTTCCATGCTCTACCACAATATTGCATAATGCAGAATTCATTTCAGACGATTCTCCTTTTCATGAGTTTTCATGACCTAAAAAAGAAATACGTAAAGGTTATTTTCTCCTATTGTCACTACTCCCTAGTCTTAGAGAAACATTAACCATTGTTTATTTTTTAAAATCCGAATGAAGGTTTGGATTCCAGGTAGGCAATGTCCACTGTCTGGTAGAACTGACTCCAGATGAAGTCCTTGTCTATATTCCAACCAGCAATCTAAGTCCTGGATATTTTCAGCAAAAATGGCAGTTCATAAAATCCTCATAATAATCCTTGTCTTTTCATTGAAGAGTCACTTTGACCTTTTACCTCTATTGACTCTTTCCCTATGAAGGAATCCATATCTGCCAAAGGAATCTGATGGTCCCAAAGGATAGAATCCC
This sequence comes from Solenodon paradoxus, assembly GCA_004363575.1. Classification (NCBI taxonomy): domain Eukaryota; kingdom Metazoa; phylum Chordata; class Mammalia; order Eulipotyphla; family Solenodontidae; genus Solenodon; species Solenodon paradoxus. Next base: position 276,412 of record RJWH01000613.1, read on the forward strand.
TTCGAGTTTCCAGAATGTTCTACAAACTTACTTTAAGTAAACATAGTCCAGAGATATTAGGTAAATGACAGGCACAACAAGTAGTTAAGCTAGCATGTTTCCATTTCCTTCTCTAGGGGCCCATTTTCATGAGAAGTTTCTGCCATTTTTCCATGAGGTAACACATCTGTTGTGTACAGGCTATAGGCAGTGGTTCCCAATCTTGGCTGTATATTGATGTCACCTGGGAGACTGGAGAAACTATTGATTGCACTCTAGAAATTCCTGAGTAATTGGTCCAGCAACCTGGGCGTTGGAACTTTTAAAGGCTCTCCTAATGTCAAGGTGGAAAACTGCTGTTGTGAGGTCTGTAGCAGTGGCTTTCATCCCTGAGAGCTCATGGGAATCCGAGGAGATTTTAGAACATCTCAATCCTCATATCATTTGTTCTCAGACTTAGGCATTTGTCAAAATTACCCAAAGGGCTTCTGGAAACAGACTGCTGGTCCCAATCCCAGAGTTGCTGACTCATTTTTGTCTAGGGTAAGGGGTACACATTTGCATTTCTAACAGGTCTTCTCTGGTGTTACTGGTGTTTACCCTGAGGCTTACTTTGAGAACCACTATCATTGATTTTATCATTTATTTGGTTCTGGGAACTGCACATTTCTGAACTGAAAAATATCTCAAATCTAACACCTGAGTGCTACTCCCAGTTATTTCCTTTTTCAACTTTGTATTGTAATGGAGTCTCCATGATTCCCACTTGAGTAGTGTCTTATGATCCTTCCCCCATGACTATTCAGGGCAATCTAGTAGAGTGGATAGAGCCAAGACAAACCTAGCTATGCCACTTGGGCATTTCATTAGTCGTATGATGACCAAACACTTCCCTGTTTTCCTTGGTCTTTATTGGGTTTAGCAAAAAAAGCCCAACCTCCCAGGGACACCCTCAGTCCTGGTAAAACCAAGATGATTACTCATCCTATACAGACTCCCTTTTGTAACCCGTGATGAGGAAAACCAAGATGACCTTGAAGAGTGTCTTCATACCTTGAGTTTGTTCATGTAAACTACTCTGCATAAAGCAATTGCTCCATGAAAAGTGATCATGATTATTTTCACAATTATCATGAATTTTTTTCAGATGATTTGGAGGTGAGAGAGAGAAACTCCATGTTTTGTCATCAGTAAGCATTTATAGGAAAGATAATTCAGTGACATTGGTGTGACCAATCCCTTTAAACAGCAAACCTCAACCTTGGTTACACAGCGAAATCACCTGGGAACGTTTTAACTACCACTTCCCCCAAGACTCAAGTCATACCGCACCACAATCTCTGGTGCTGGAACTCAGACAGCAGTGTTTTTCCAAACATCCAGGTTATTCTGACTTGCTGGCAAATTTGGGTACCGCTGCTCCACGCTGTGCTGCTCTGTGTGCTGCCTGAAAGGCAGCATCAACATGACCCAGTAACTCGCTAGACATGCAGATTCTCAGAACTCTCCTCCTCCCTGCTTAGTATAATTAGAATCCTTGGGATTGATACCCAGAAATCATTGTCTTATCAAGTACTTCCATGAATGCTCACAATCATACTTGGAGAAACACCAGCATGGTATTTCCTTGTTGCCCTACTAATGTGCCTCTATTTATTGACTTACTAATGTCACCTGTCTTTCTAGCAGCCCTAGAATAGATTGTATTTTATAGGACGTTACTGTTTTAATATACTACTAGAATCTGTTTGCAAGGATTTTATAGGATGCTGGTATCCATGTTTTAAAGTAAAGTTGACCTCTCGTTTTTTACTTTGTGCCACCTTTCCCAGATCTTAATGTCATTGATATCCTAATGTGAGGAAATTCTCCTTCTTATTTTATGTTTTTGATCAGTTTGTATCATACTGAAAGTATCAATTCCTTGAGGGGATCATACTCACCAAAAGAAGCCAGAAAGTAAAAACAAAATACAGAATGGTTTCACTTATTTGTGGAGTATAAAAAATCAAATCAAGCAAGAAGATAAATTTCAACAGAATGGACAAAAGACTGTGGCACCCAGGGCAGAGGAACAAAAGGAGGGAACTGGCAGTGGGGATGGTGTGACATACACACAGACTAAGTTAAGAATTCAGTCTCTTAAACTGCTCATACCAATGTAAACCAAAGTCATAATAAAGTGACTTTAAAAAGAAATGAGTCGGAAGAGATGGAAATGTATTTCATACTGCACTGACTTCTTTTTGCCAGTTAGCCAACTATAAATATTTACAACAATTATTCAAATACATTTTATTATAATTTTTGTAAAAAAAAAAAGAAATGACCAGTTCCTAGGAAAATTCAAAACTCACCAATGGAAAAAAATGTTGTTCTGTCACCATACTTGGAATTATACCTATTACACCTTTTCTTAAATATGATTTAGTCCATTAAAACTATTTATTTTTTCTGTTATTTTTGGCTTACTTATAATACCTAGAAAACCATCCACTTTAAAATATTATTTTCAGAAGTATTAGCCTCAATAAAAATGTTTTTAATTCCCACAATACTTGTGTCTATGTTTTCTTAACTCTAGAATTGAATGTTCAGTACATGAATATATGTGTTTATTACTATTTAATATTTAAATATTTGATTTTAAGAGTTTCTCTCAGTGTGTAGCTATGTCCATAAGTTTCATGCTTTTTTATAGGGGCTGTAATAAATTTAATTTTAATGATAAATTTAAATTTAATGATGAGTAAGAGAGTTTTCACAGCATGTGTGAATATATATATGTAATTCATTCAGTTCTAAGCTGTACTTAGAACTGGGTGCAGCTTACATTTGAAGGTGGCTAAATTTTACCTGAAAATATAATTGCTAGGAATACTAGATCCTTATTAAATTCATATATTCTGTTCATTTTGTTGATCCCTTATTATTTTTGATTATTTAATTATCAATTTAATTATTTTAATAAATTAATTATTCACTGCTTGTTACCTCTCATTCTTAATTTTTTGAACTTTGTAAATACATCTAATTTTTATTTTTGATTATTTTCACATAAATCTCTTGAAAAAATGGAGTGCTGTTTAGAATCTATAGTGGCTTAGAATCCAATATTTATGATGTGTATGTGTATATATGTATACATATACACTCACAGTTATGTGTATATATACCATAATCAAATATATATGTGCAAATATATTATATAATATAATATATATGCAGTTAAACCTTGATCAACAGGTTCGAACTTCATGGGACCACTTATAGACAGATGTTTTTTTCCACATGTCCTACATTCCCGTTCACAGATTTAACCAAGCATGGGTGTCATTGGTCAGCAGAGACAGAACCTCTATGTACAGAGTCTGTGTCTAGAGAGGACTAAAAGTTTCCAAGAAGTTCCTGGCAATTATGGAATTTTGGACCAGGGAATTATGTTACCTTTTCGTTGGCATTATCTACTTTTCTATTTGTTTCTCTATAACTGGGCCTATTTGGGAAAACTCTTTCATTTAACTGAACTCTCTGACTGCTAATGATGCTGTTGAAAGGAATGGTTTTTTAAATGAATGGTTTTTGAAAGTTGTCTACTGATATTTGTCTTTCGGATGTTTCTGCAAATAAATGGCAGCTCCAAGAAACATGTATTTGGTCACCATATTTTCTTCTCAAACCATAGACATGTTTCCTGTATTTCTCACAGATAACACTGGGAAGAACTTTAAATTCTTCTAAATTCTTTATAGGTCACTGTTTATTGTTTTCTGCAAGAAATCACATAGAAATAGTTTTTAATCCTCTAAATGGTAGAGGGCTTATTTATTTATTGTGACCAGGTTTTACTTAGATAATAGATTGAACTTACTAATTTTTTCTGGCACCTCTAATACATCGACTCAGTGGTTTCATTATCTGTCTTTAGAAACACTACAGATTATTGTGTTTCCTTCAGAAGCATCGTATTTTGTTCACTACAGTAGATTATAAGCAGATCTAGCTTCTTTACTAGACTCGGAAGTCTCTAAGACTCGTTGACTGTACTCCATGTCTTAAGATTGATATCATGGAAGATAATCTGAACCTTTAATGTGAGACTCTTGGAGACTTTATTAGCAATAAATGGAGAAATCATGGGTGAGGTTCAACTGGGAATTTCTCCAGTTCCCTTATCTTCCCGCTGCTCCAAACAAGGATGGTAGTTAAGTTGCATCACTTCTCCAGCTCCCAGTTCATAGTAAGAGGAAGAGAGCCAGTGGCCCAGTTCTCAAAGCATAGTCATGAACCACTTACATTTGAATAATTTGAGGGTAGTTATTAAAAACCCAGTGTCCTGAGTCCAACCATCCAACCAGAGGTATCAGAATCATCTGGGGACATAGCCCAGGAATCTGCCTTTGTAGAAGTAACCCAGATAAATCTTGGACAAACTGGGGGTTGAGAATATCTGGTACAGATTACTTTTCCTGGCAGGATACATGAAGATGACATGAGAGATTTCAAGATAAATCCCCCTTCAGCAGTGTAAGCAGCATCTCCAGTGGCTCTACGGCACGATGATTACTTATCTGAATTAAAATTAGATATTTGTGGAATGGCTAAATGGAAACTATGAGCGCTCTGTTTCTTTGGTGGCTTTAAAAGATATTCTGTGTCTTTTTAATGAACCTCTATGAATGACCTCAGATCTAGGGAGAATTAGACTGCTTCTAACCCACCACTTTCCTCACTTACCCTGAAGACTAAGTAACTATTAGAGCAGACATTAAACCCTAACCACCACTAGCTATACCAGATGACTCAACTCAGGTTATAATTAGGGGAAGAAAAAGCCAAAGGGAGACTGGTGGGGATTAGGGTAGGGCAGCTAGCTGAAAGGAAGAATATTCCAGGTCGTCCTCCAGAGGGTCAACTGGCTCTCTTCAGGGTCAGCACTGGTCAGTGTCTGGCGATTCCAGATACTCTTTCTAAGTCAGTTGGACCCTGAAGTATCCTGAAATGCCTGAGACTTAGAAGAGGAAAACAAATAGATTCACATCATATATTCTGAGGGTGGGTTCTCAACGATGATCCCATGGATAACATGAAAAGAAAGAGCAGTGACAAACTCAGGGTTTCTAGTATTTGAGAAGATTTCAGGAATTACAAATTATTTTTGGAGCCAGGAGTGGCCTCAGAGTAAGAAACTCCCACATAGAGCAAGAAGAATTGCAGAGCTAGAAAAAATGAGCTGAGTTGAATTCCTAAGAGTTTATCTTAAATAATATGAATGTATCAAAGATGGGATGATGGGAGATGAGGAGAGAATTACACAGGAGAAAGTTCTGGAAACTCTTTAGCAAAGCAATAGGTTTTTGTTTGTTTGTTTGTTTTTCCTTTTAATCATCTGATCCCAGTTCGCTTCTTTGTCTCCAACATACAGTACATGTTGGTATAGCTCTGCTTCTTCCTTCAAGCCCCAGACTCACCATGTCCCTTCCAACAATGGGCTCTGCGCTGGTGCTGCTCCTCAGCTGGAACTGTTTGGCTCTCTATTCTCTTCCAGTGAGCATGCAATTCAGACACTTCTTTCCCAGGGATACGCTGTGTGAATGCAAGCTTGATCAAGCCCTGGTGCTGCAATGTTCTTCATGCCCTGGTTAGAGTTTCCCACCATGGCAATAAATACAGATGTAACTTTACTTTCGTCTCCGCCATAATTTTTAGGAGCAGACTGCCAGCATGGTGGGGGCAGACCCTGAGCCCCTAAGTCTGACTTACTATGACCTCCCCTGAGTTGAAGTAACTAGTGGTTATGGAATGTGTGGCTGGTTCTGCTGTCCTGCTGGGTGAACGCCAGGGTTCACTAACATAAACGGACAATATTTCCCATTTTGTTTTAAGGTATTCACTTCATATGTACTTGTGAGAACCCCTACAAGATATTGGTTTGTATCAGGGGAGAAAATTCCCTTTTTATTTTAGCCAAAGAAGTTTCTTTATCCTCAAGTACCGTTCTGGTTTTCGATAAATTCTTTTACTCTCAGAGGAATGGAGTGGGGTCAATAAATACCCCCTGCCCCCGATTTATTCAGAACTGTCATTACAGGGGTAAGTGTGCCATTTAAGAGCCACATCTTCAGGAAGGAGCCACGGTGTGAGAGACAATGAGGAAACATAGAGCCCTCTGCCTAGACTTGAGGTCAAAGCTGGTCTTCATGAACATGTGTTAACTGCTCCCTGACCCCGAGTGCCCCAGTAAAACAAACCCAGGATTACCCATAAACTCACAAAGCCAAACCTGCCAGGTCTTTGCTAATCTTTGGGACTGTCTCTCCCTGCTTACCTTCACTTAGGCCTTGATAAAATGGCAGGGAAGGAATTCCCTTTCCAAGATCCTCAGGATGCAGAGTTTCACTCCATTTTCCCTTAAAAAAAAAAATGACACTTTCCAAACCATATGAACAAAGTTTCCTTTGCAGCGACCCACTGAATTGCAAAAGAAACCAACCAATGGTCCATGTCACTCAGAAGCTATTCTAACCTCAAATACTTGCCCCAGAAATCATGGCTGGACAAATTTGAGATACCCAAACCTGGATTAAGCCTGTGAGCTTCAGTTGACTTCAATTCAAGCCCAGCTCCCTAGTTTTATCATGTATGACATTACATCACTGCATTGCAATGAAACGTATAATCAAAAAGCCAGACTCTTCTTTCCTCTGGGATTTTGGAAGAGCAATTCCTTTTTAGGGGTAAAAATATGAGCTGTGACCTTGTTCTTCATATTGTCGGTCAAGCATCAATCCAAACATTCACCCTTTTAAGCAGAGGTTGCCATGCAATCAAGTCCGGGCCTGCCGTGGTGGTTCATCCCCCACTAAATAACAAAGTACGCAGGGCCGCTTTGTAGGAGATGTTTCGGTAAATCAGCTCTCCTCTTCTCTCATTTGACTTTATTAAAAATACCATGCAAGACAGACAGATTGGTGGAGCTCACGTCTGGGGGATATCAAGCCAGATGAAGAGTTAGGAGTTTGGAGTGTAAGAACCCAGTCACCCAGCAAGAGGGACTGTTGCAGTATATTCAGAGAATATACTTTAGGACGAGAGAACACATTTCAGATTAGAAAATGGAGGCAGAGGAACTTGTGAACACAGTACAGAAGAACTGAAGCTGGAGGAGAAGAGGGACATGATAATTGGATCAGAACCAACTGGTGTGAAGAAAGAAGCGCACTACAGCAGACCAGAGAAACTCACGCTCCTCTGACTGTGAACAAGCCAACGCCTTCCAGACTGCCAGCTCAGGGCCAGAGCAGGGATGTGTGCCTGGGCAGGCCTGGGGCCTCAGGTCTGAGCACGCAGACCCTTGTGCATGGGAGAGAGGGCTCCGGGGCAGTCAGCCAGGTTCCCAGCACAAGCTCAGACGACAACTGTTCACTGCCTCCAAATGAGCATCAGAAAGCCAAGCAAAAACCTGTCATCCCAATAATCCTTTGTGGTTCCCAAGGAAGGGGAGAAAGGTGATTTGAAGACTGGCTATGAAGAGAATGTTGAAAAATATGCAAATTATTCCACTTTCAAACAGTTAATAATTTATAATAATCTGTATTTGCTGATCATTTAAATATGACGAACTGCCGCCTGCTGAAAGCATACTGATAGTCTAACGGCTGCAGATGTATTCATTTTGGAGTCTTTTATTTCTCAGAAAAGGACTGACCCCAGTGAAAGATGATCAAACAGACTGCTCCAATTCTCACTTTTTCCATTTCAATGATAGCGAGTCTAGTTTAGTCTAGGTCAATAATTAGAGACATATTTCATTTCTGCCAAGTACTGCAGGGCTTGGAGGACCACACGGATGAAGCAGACATGGTTCTCCAAGAAGCTCAGGTAAGTCATAGCACCCTGGTCTGGTCGTTCCTGAACATCTGTGACCTCCCTCACACTGAGACAGGGGCGCATTGAGAACGGGACAGAGCTAGCATTATTTAGTGTTTGCCACCAACTAGGCTCTTGGCTAAGACCTTTACTTCCACGGCCCCCACTTAAATCTATTTCTATCAAATAGATATTTGAATTACCCACATTTAGCACAGAATGAAGCTGAGGCAACACAATGTTAACTAGCAGTGCCATGAATAAAAATAAGTGCACGTATTAGCTCTTTTTAGCTGCTCTAAAAGGTACCGCTAACTTAGTGTTTAAAACAACACTCACTGATTCCTTTACAACTCTGTAGTTTGGAAATCTGTCCCAGAAACCTTGCTAATCTAGAATCAAGGTAGCCATTCAGTGGTGTTCCTTTCTAGATGCTCCGAGGGAGAATGGGTTTGACTTTTCAACTTCTTGAGGCTACATTCCCGGACTGTGACTTCCTTCCTCCATATTCACCATCACATTTCTTCTCCTCTTCTGAACAACTTGGCTTCTTTCTTCCATTTTTAAGGACACCTGTGATTACATTGAGTCCACCAGGATAACTCAGAGCAATCTCTGAATCTCAAGATCAGATATTTAGCAGCTTTAATTTCACCTGCATTTTGAATTCCCCTTTGTCGTGAAGCCTAAGATATTAGCATGTTCGAGGAATTAGAATGTGGACGTTCTTTCCAGGGCGTTATTCTTCCTAACACAGTGGGAGTGGGAGGGGGTGGATGTGAACCCAGGAACTCTGGCTCCAGAATCCATTCTCTTAATCAGTAGACAAAACCAATTGTTTATTGAGGATGTGACCACTCTACCCAGCATCAGCATCTACCCAAGTAGCTTGTGCAAGGCAGATCTACATGAAAAATTATTCTGTAAACAAAGTCATGTGTCCTACTGTCCTTTCCCAGTGTGTTTCTTTTCAGTAAAATGGAGTCAACCATGTCAAACGAAACCATTCTATTTTAGATTGAATCATTAGACTCAGATGACCCCACCCCATTCCTACTCTAATGAATCTCTGTCTGTCTGTCTGTCTCTTTCTGTCTCTTCCTCTCCCCACCCATACTAGTTACACTGTTAGTGTGTGTGTGTGTGTGTGTGTGTGTGTGTGTGTATGCATAATTTCTCCTCCCTCTCAGCACCAGGCACACATGATGGCCTGGAGGGAGACAAGATGGCAGAGCCATCCATGCTCTTTCTCAACCCAAAGGCAGACTCTGTAATAACATCGACTTGTTGTTCATTGTCTGGGTGCTTGACACACTTTGGGAGAATTTGGTAGTTTTGTCTTTTTAACATATATACATATACATATACATATATATATATACATATACATATATATATATATATATATATATGTAAAACCTAGTGAGCTGACCTTTCTTTTCCCATTGACTCTGGGAATTCAGGCTGTCTGAGACAGTTTTGAGGATTTTCTCTCTAAAACATGGGAGGGTGAATCAAGAAGAGGCTCACTCCTTAGCCCATACACTCAGTAAAGGATGATGCATGCCTACAGCAGTGTACTATAGGAAAGCATAATGAGTACATGCAGGGCACTGAAAATAATAGCATACAGCGTGCAGACCAATCAGAGAAATGAAGAGGTACTTGGATGTATCATCAGTCTGTGATTAAGAATGCAGAGTTTGGGGCTAACCTTTGATGAGGTAAGATCAAGAGGACATGGAGCATATTATTGCAGTCATGTTTTATGAAATGTGGGAATTATGTTTTACCCCGAATCATTTAAATCAACTGTAGGCTTTTCTTGAACAAGGTGGAGTCTGCAACATTGCTATGCTACTCCTCTCTTCAAGCCATCAGTCTAGTTTTCCAGAGAGTACGTGGTTTATATGAACTTTTCAAGTGGATATTCAGGGAATTTATGACTTAAACACCTCCATCAAATGTCTCAACTCCCACAGAAGTGGGTATTTATAATCTTTACACATAGTTAAAGGAGTGGCTCGTCAATGTGTTTGATTGAATTAACTTGAACAATAATATGATTTATGTATTATTTTAGCGATTATTATCTGTCAAGCACTGAGCTAGATATTTTAAATTCTTGAGAGGAATTAAAAGTGATGGCCTCCTTGTGTGTTGAGTTTAAATACCTGCATATATCAACAAAGATTACGGTGCTCTTAGAAAATATTAATGGAGCGTCAAGATAGTATGATCACACATACTGCTGTAAATGGGACAGAAACTTGTTTCATATTTCCTGACCATCTCATCATTTTAAAACAGGTGTCAATTTTGCCCTGTTTTAATAAACCAGGACTGTCATTCACATGGGGCAAAAGGGGTAGTTGAGTTCTCTGGGCTCCATCTGTTGAGGTGGCCCCAGAGCGGTTGCCCCTTTCGCCCTGTGTTTAAAATGGCCCTGGCCAGCGCTGACTGCAGCAGCCCACGGCAGCTACTGCTGTTCCTGCCCCTGTGAAGAAACAGGAGAGGTGCAAGAAGAGGATTCCCCCCACCCCTTGTTCACCTGTTTCTTCAAAGGGAGCAGAATACTTCAGTGTGGTTGAACCACAGGTAAGAACTATGAAAGTTATTTTTTGGCACGGTGAGGGTTATCTCTTGTACTGTGAGGATTAGCAGGCATTTCTGGCACTGGCCTGGTTATTGGGCATTTCTGGCACTGAGATGATTAAAGTGGCATGTGTTTTAGGTAAGACATTTCGACTAGAGTTTATCGGGGCACCAAATTTGGTTTTCACCCAAGGTGCCAAAATTCCTTGCACCAGCTCTGACCATTTGTATGAAGTCTCGTCAGATCACATGTGGTTATTATGTGATCCCTGATCAATATCACATAGTATTTACTTGTTGCTGGCCTGGATGCCCTGCTCCGGCTTGGATTGCTCTGTCTCCTGCCCTCCCTTTGTCACCAACACATAACCCCATCCTTTTTCTGCCATCCCAATGTCCCATTTTTGTTTCAAGGAAATAGAGTCAGCCTAAGCATCTGATTAAAGTCAGGTCCTAGCCTAGGCGCTGGAGAAACAGGTGAAAACAATATAGTCCCAGGACTATAATAGCATGCAGTCTAGTAATAGAGTTGCAAAATTAATTATAATAACATGTGATAAGCTACTCTACAATAAGGATAATGATGATGGAAATAATAATTATTATTGCTATAATTTATTCAACACTTACTCTAAGGTAAACATTTCATGAAAGTGAGGTCATCAAATAATATCAACTACCCTGTAAAGTACATAATCATATCCCAAATTTGCAGAGGGAAACTAAGGCTTAAATAGGATAAGCAACTTGACAAAACCTCACAACTTGTCAGTAACAGACCTTGGCACCATATGACCCAAATCTCTTTATTGCCATGCTATATTACCTACCTTCCTCCACCCTCTATTAAGTTTTCAGATGTATTTATGCAGTACTATAAGAGTATAGAAGTCTGGGAGCTAGAAAAGAAAGCTTGGAAAGACTTCACAGGAGGGTAAGATTTGTCAGGCCTTAAAAGTGAGTGGGCATTTGTTAACCTGTGAAGGAAAGAGTGACTAGTAATGGAGCCATATTGCAAAGACTTGGGATCAGGAAAGTTTCTGCCTTTTTAAGGTGTGGAGAGATCAGCACAGTGGGAAATAAATGGAGGGAGATGTAGTCAGAGAGATACATTGGAACCAGATCATCAGAATTCCCCTGGACCAGCCACATTATAAAGCAGTGACAATTTCAATAAGAAATAAGATCCATTGACTCTTTTTAAACAATGGGATCGCAATGGTCAATAATATTTAGAATTTGGAGTCAAATCTGTGCCACATCTATTTCCCTAGTGTCTGCTATTATATCTGGAATACAGAAGGGACTCAATAATTGTTAGATAATGTAATAAATATATAGTATTAAACCTATAGCAGTATGAAAGATATACTAGCGAAGGAAAACATAAGAGACAAAATATAAACCAGAGGCTTGTTGGAAAAACACAAAAAGAAAAATTAATGATAGTAGATATGAAAGAGTTTCTTCAAGAATTGACAGTGCTTATGACAGAATAACTGTATGGGCTCTGAGAGAGTAGAGGAAAACTTCCAGAATTCCTACATGTGTCTGAGGCCTCAACAGAAATATGGAAGGAGGAGTGAGTTAGGGACTTTGAGTTTGAGGGGCCTTTGGAACATTACTACACAGATGGGGGGTCTGTTATGAAATGATGGAAAAGACAAATTCAAAATGGCTGCCAACAGGCGCATAGTCATAGAGGCCTCCTGGAGCCCTCAGAGATTCCCGGGGGCAGTGAGAGCCATCCTAATGCAAGGAGGTGGTCTGCCTCGATGAGAAGACAGAAATAAAATCCAGGTAGGCTCAGAGAGCTCAAAAAAGAGATGAACGAAAAATCAGCAACCTGACCATGACAGACATGTTCCTATGCTCAGTAGGAGCATCAGGCAAAGCCAGGGCAGGTTTCTTAGACTTTTCCAGTGGAAAATTTATGAAGTCCAGATTGAGGGAAATGTCCGGATAGTTTCAAGGCTGGCATTTTAAGTTGGAATGCTGTTTCGAAGTAGCACATAACGGCACAATTCAATAACTCTGACCATTGTGGAAAAATGCCATGTGCCAACAGCGATTTTCCATAATTTTGTTCAGAAAATCTGAAAGAAATGCAGAAAATGGATTTGCAGCCCTGGCAGCAGGCAGAGAAACAGTAGCATAGGGCTGCAGGCCAGTAATTGATGTTTCAAATATCACTGAGTGCTTTGCCTGTAATTTTAGGGGAGAATGATAATAATTAAAAGCACAAACTTACAAGTCATTTCTGAGGAGAGAAAATGCTGAATGCACTTAAAGTGAAAGGGGTTTGTTGAAGTGTTTAACTTTTTCCAGAGAGCCTTCAGATATGCAATGATTAGTTTTGTGTTCACAAATGACTTTCTCCCCAAATGCTCTGAAGTACCACAAATGGAAGATTATTAACCCATAAAATTCTCTGTGAGTCAGTGAGAGCTATGCCCATAGGACATTCCCAGACATTCAGATTTTACCTGGTTTTTGTCACTAAAGCATACTCTTTAGTAGAATGAAATTGAGGCTTTCTCCCTTCCCATAATCATGGCATCACATATTATAATGTTTTATGTAAGTCAGAATTGGGACTTTGCTATGAGACAGACTTGAGACTGAGTCTTCCCTTGCCCTTATCAGCTCTGTGACCTCAGGCGTTTCCTTCCACTTCTCTGAGCCTCTGTTTTTTCATCTGCGAGATGAACCTAATGATCTTTGTCTTTCATAGAATAAGTATTGAGGATTACCTGAGACAGCCAAAACCATCAACCCCATTTCCAGTTCGTTAGTATTGATGTTAAAATGACAAATGCACGCTATTTTGTGTAATTATTTTTAACTTTGTTGACAGAATGCAACTTCTTCTACGCCTACTTTATGTGTCAAAAAGCAAACAGAACAAAACAAAACAGCCAGAGGCGTACCTTTTTCCTGAAAGGATTGTTCTTCCATTAGCAAATTCAGGGATCAACGTTTTTCCCTGTCTTTAACCCATCACAGGTTCTGGCATATAGTGGGTACTCTGTAATTGTGTATGGAACATAATCTGTCCAGATGGGCAAGTAGTTTATTCCTCCACTATGACAAAGGACAGGGGCTTCTGGCAGCTTCTAGCTTCTGATGACTAACCTTGTGTTCTGCTAGCATCACTGTGACATCTGTGCATGCTCTTCCTTCCTACACTGACAGAAGTGACCTTCCATAGCTTGGGTTGACAGATGAGATAACCAGCTTTGTCTGAAAGGACAAGACTATAGGTGGCTGGCATACCATGATAAACAGATGAACACACTAAGTAAATGGTGTAATAGTAGGGACCTGTCATTAGCTCTGCAGTGAATACAATCATTTTGTATTTTCCTTCAGCATCATCTATGTCCTTCTGGCTTATCAGAATGACTTTTGATCTCCAGACCAAGTTTACTCACTTCTTCATGTTTTCACAGATGAGACGTTATGAGGGCTCATAATTCTGAATGGGGACCAGGAGCCAGCAGGGGATGAGAAGCAGGGCTTTTATTTCATTTTTCTCTCCTAGTTCAAAACAGGACCTTAAATACTGTGTAACACTACACAGAGGTGTAGGAGCGTGTTAGGCTGGTCGCTTACATCAACCGAGAGGTAGTTCTGACTTGCCCAGAGAGGCTTAGCTGCAGAGCAGAAAGTGGTCATGAAAACATGACAGTGTCTCAGCTCCTCCCTAAATAATGTGTAGGCAACATAACTGATCTGTATTTTAAAACAAAAAGCACCTCTATCCAAATGCAACACTAAACTTTCTGAAAGCACCTACAGCATTTTGTTGGTCTAAAATCTCTAGACACTGGGTCGAGGGAGAAAGGTTGTCTTTTCTCCCTAGAAACTGTGAGCCGTGACTATGAGATTTTCTGGAATAAATATCAATTCAAAAAATATAAAACAAAAAACAAAAAGGCAAGGTAAGAAAGGAGGACCAGGCTATCTCGTGTATTGCGTATTGCAAGTAGTGAGATATAGTAAATAAAATGATTTCTTTCTAGTTGAATTTTCCAAGCCAAAGACTGTTGAACTGTCATAATTAGTGTCAAGATGAGGTAGTCTAACACCGATGATGATATAATCAGTTAAAGATAAATAAGACAGGGATATAAGCTGCTGGAGGTCTTTCTGCACAAGAAGGGATTCCCTGGTCAGTGTACCCAGCTGATTCAGATGCCTTAGGGACACCCAGATTGAATTGATATCCTGGAGAGTAGGTGCTTCCACTAAGACTAGCAATGATTGTGTAGACTTCTCCCGTAAATGGACGGCCTTAGGAGAGGAATTCATCAGAATCCCCATGTACTTAAGGGGAGGAGGAGGGGTTAAACAATACTAAACTCTGAAAGTCAGATGCCAAGGGAATTAAGGAAGTACAGTGCCATTTACATAGAGTTCCTCAAGCCTAATGGGCTATCAAAATCACATGCTGATGTTCTTTAACAGATTATGAGGCCCTACTCCAAACCAGCTGGATATACTCTCCGGAGGGAGGGCCTGGGAATCAGTATATTGATAAAGGTAATCCCATCATAAGTCTATAAATTATCGGTTTGGTATCTGGGAAAACACTAATCTGCTCTCTCCTCTCCTACACACCCATCCATCTATTTCTATCCCTCTACATTCATTTGCATTTCCTTGAATTTTATATAAATAGAATCATAGCAGATATAATTTTGTCCAGCTTTTTTCACCTAACATATTTATTTTGAGATTCATCCATGTTATGCTCTATCAATTATTTATTGCTGTGTAGCATTCCATTATATAGGTACCACAGTTTATTAATTAATCTGCTTCTGAACTTTTGAGTTTCCTCACCAGATTTTAACTGCTAAGAATAATACTTCCAAGAACATTTATACATAAGACTTGGTGTGAACTTATGATTTCACTTCTCTTGGATAAATATCTGGGAGTGGGATGGCTGGATTCTATGGTAGGGGAATATTTAAATTCTTGATAAATTGCTATAATTTTCCAAAATGATTATAATGTTCTAACTCCCTCCATTAAGTGTATTTTCCTTTTTACATATTTTCTTTTGTCCTTGGATTATTTTATAAATGTCTTGTTTAGTCTGCAAATATTTGGGAATTCTACAAAGATTTTTATATTATCAAATTTTAATTTAATTTAATTTTGGTTTACTTCACCAGACTATAACTTTAAAATGTATTAAAACTTGTTTTTTGGCCCTGAAAATAATCTAGCTTGGTAAATATTCTGAATGCACTTAAAAATAATGTATATTCTACAGTTGTTGAATAGAATGTTCTATAACAGTTAAGTCAATTTTCTTGATAGTGTTATTCAGTCTTTTATATATTTACTAGTATGCTCTCTATTTTTTTCTATCAGTTTCTAAAAGAGTAATACTGACATTCTCAACCATAATTGTGAACTTTTCCATTTCTAAGTCTTTGTCTTGCTCCATATGTTCTGAAGCTGTATTGAATTCATTGAAAGCATTTGGAGTGTTATATCCCCTAGACAAATAGTCACTATCCTATTATACAATGAAAATTTTATCCCTTTTAATATTCTTATCTTTGAAATTTTTGCTATCCGATACTAAGATAATCACTTAAAGATTTCTTTTGACAAGTATGGACACTTTCTGTTTATATATCCTCTTGTTTTTATGATTGAGTTATTTAAACCATTTGCATTTAATTTCATTTGTGATATGATAAGATTTAAATTGCAATCTGGTTTATATTCTTTCTTCTCTTTGTTCTCTTTTTAGTTTTTTTTTAATATTTTAAAAAATATTTTAAATAATTTTTGAGTCTTTCATTGAGTATTTTTTTTGAGACTGTTTTCTCTTGTGTAGGGGGTTACCATTTAGCTAGGATTTGTTATTCAGCAGTTACAAAAATTAGAGTGTAGTGTATACATCTTTAATTGTTCACAATTTCCCTTTAAGTATATCACTACACACATACTCTCAGGGTCTTATAAAACTGTACTTAAATTTATTCTTATTCTTTGGAATATTGTTACTGTATATTTTACTTTTACTTATGCAATAAACCACATCATATTGTTATTATTTGTTTAAAGTCATTGATCCTTTAAGAGATTTAAGTTATAGCAAAGAACTTACATATTTACCTATGTAGTTATCCTTTCCAGTGTCTTTCATTCTTCACGTAGATCAGTATTTCAATCTGGTATCATTTCTCTTTGGCCACAAGGACCTCTTCGAACCTTTCCTGCAGTGAAGATTTACTAATGGTGAACTCTTATATTTTCCTTCTTGCAAAAAAACTATTTTTCATCATTTTTGAAAGATATTTTCACTAGGCATAAATTCTAGATGGATTTCTTTTCTTTCTGTTCTCTAAAGATGCTCTCTCATTGCTTCTCATTTATGCTATATCTGATGAGAAATCTTCTGTCTACATATTTTTGTTTCTCTGGACATATGCATATTGCCCCTCTGGCTGCTATTTAGATTCTCTATCACTGATATTGAGCAAATTTATAATGTGCATTGGTCTAGCTTTCGTTATATTGGGTTGTTTTAATTCTTTTTTGGTATCTGAATTCATAATTTCATCATTTTTTTTAAAAATTGCTATTAGATCTTCAAATATATTTTCTGCCTTTCTTTTGTTTGAAGACTCCATTTATACTTGTACTTAAGGTGTCCTATAGTCTACTGATTCTCCTCTCTATTTTAAATATTATGTTAGATAGTTTCTGTGTTCATTATTTTGTTTTCTATAGTTTCTATTGTTGTATCTCATAGTTTGTTAGACTTTTCAAGTGCAAAGTCTAGTCTGGCATTAATCTCATCTAGCACATTTCCATCACATACACTTCATCTAAAGAAACTAGATCTGGATCTTTTGAAAATAGTGTATGTCTCCTCGTAAGTTTTTGAATATCTGGAAAGCAGTTATAATAACTGTTTCTGCTGTTATTTGCTGATATTAGTATATGTATGAGTTTTGAGTTTGTGTCTGGTGATGAATGTATTTCCTCATAATTTTCTTGCTTTCTGATACTAGTTAATGTTCAAATGAATACCAGACATTTGAATTTTACATTGTTAAATAGTAGTTACTTTTGTATTCCTATAAATGTTTTGACTTTTGTTCTGGAATGTTATAAGTTACCGGGGAACAGTTTAATCTTCAGAGGTTTGGCTTTTAGTTTTTATCAGGTGGGAGCAGAACAATGTAGGGATCATTATTCCCTATTAAGGTAAGAC